>JAMKCH010049892.1:0-10819 GCA_023653785.1 Ophioderma brevispina | reverse complement strand
AAAAAAATAAAAAAAATAAAAAAAATAAAAAAAATAAAAGTGTTTAATTTGAATTTTTAAACAAGGTTGGACAGTGATCATGGTAAAAACATTTGGTTAAAATTGGCGTTGTTAACAATGTTTAGATCTGATACAACAGCTGTTTAAGACCACCTGTTTATAACAACCGATCGACAATCTCGTCCCCCACCTTAAGCCATCAGCAATGGAGCTTTTGTATCAGAAGAAAGTTCGTATTTTTTCTCATTACCCCGTTGAATTTTATGACAAACATCTCCAAATGTGTCTGCTCACATTAATTCACACACACACTGTCCTAGGGCAATTTAGTGCACATCTTTGCTTCTACTATCCAAACGCTACCCATTTACTCATAATTTGTAATCATATGTTTTTTGTTGATATGAAGAGAAAACATCATATGAAAATCGTACCAGGTATCGGACCACCCACCTTTAACTACATCACACATTTAAAAAAAACCCATCTTTTATCAACGCCAAAATTAAACAGCGTTCTAACAGTAAAAACAAGTTGCCACATGCGATTCTTGTTGATACCAGAATTAAGCCAAATTACAAGCGACTTTATCGTCATACTGATGCCAATGATCTTGGTACTTGGTATGTTAACGATTTGATACTGTAACCACATGCTCATGTAACAGCCATTTGAATAATAAAAGGGGGTTCAGTCCTGATATAATTCTAACTATACAACGCTCAACTTAGTAATTGTACAAGTGATCCCAATTATTGCTTTCCTATTCCTTCAATCCTCCACTTTTGGTTTATGTTAACATTTTTTCCTACATTTTCGCATAATTAATTCCTAGAGGGTAACTCCTGATTATGCTGGAAGTTATATGCCGTTGAGTAATTCCTTGTTGTAATCAATCATCACCTCGATTACCTTCCTGATAAAACCACTGATTTCTATTAGCACAAATGAAAGGACATTACGTTCTAGGAGTGTTGCAACACTTATGAGTCTTGACTGACTGGCTTCATTTTGGCTATTTTGTTTCAATGGGTTAGTGAGAGTTTGATTTGATAAAATATATTTTTCAGTTGTTAATATGCATTTTTGTATTGTGTGACTACAAACTATATTAACGATTCGCTGATGAACTCGTATCAAATTTTACCTCACCATGTAAAACAATTTAAATGTTTACTCAGGGGTTTTAGCGGGGCGGGTATTAGTTTTTTTTTTCTTATTCTAGTTTTATAGCAACTAGTCCTGAGCTCAAAGGTATCTTGCTTATTTTTGTTTTGTGTGTGTGGTATCATTGATTACTTAATGTCACGTTTTCAATTCGAGTCGAGCAACAGGCAGTCAATCCGATGTGGTTTTAGCAACAAGATAAACAGACTTTCAGTCACTATCATTGGTGACCTTTTCTAGACAACGACATGGTTTTCAATCCTATTAGATACCAAATAATTTTATTGGTGATGATTTCAATAATTGCAGGCACACTAGCTCATGTGTATATTAATCGCCTGAAATTTTTGAAAATATATACCCAGTTCTATACTTATTTTTCAATTCTAAATGTCAACATAAGAAGTCTCCAAAATTTGACTAAACTGAATGAAAATGCATTAAAACAACTAACCATGATTTTACTATTAAGGGCTAACTGAACTCACTTACTGACACGTAAGAAGCGATATTATTTTCTAAACCAGTTCTCATTTTTGAATGCCCAAAACCCGAAAAAATCGTGAAAAAGGGTGGAGCAGGGAATGTAATGTTTCTCAAACTAAATATAATTCAAAATGATCTAAGTTATGCGACAAGTACTAAACGAATCTTGTTTTATAGAAATGAACAGCTAATGAGAAATATAAATATTTTGGTGTAATTCACAGATCCCATACGGCCATAGATGATTTCATTGATGAAATCATCAATTTCTAGATAAACTAGCTAATGAAATAAGAAACTATCTATATTATTGAGATTTTCACAACATTGACCTACTCAAAGAAGACAACCCATCGGCCCTATTCATGATTATGTAAATCTTATACTTGCTTACTACTTACTCCTACGAATTGACAAGCCTACAAGAATACTGACGAATTCTGCAACTCTGATTGATAATATATTGACTAGAAATGATTCTGACGTTTCCTCACAATTCGAATTACATACACAAACTTGATCATTTTCCAACTACCTTACTAGCTAAAATAAAAATTACAGGAAAAGAGACTGTAATAATGTAACAACTTACAAGAGAATTTATGAAGTCATATAAACCATCTAAAAGAAAACTATCAAAAGTTAATTGGACTGAAATTTTGGCTGGTCAAAATGCGGATGAAGATTATAAAACTTATTACCCTTTTAAAACTGAATTAAGTACATGATGCATTCCCCTTAAGAAAACACACTAAAACAGGAAAAAAGAACGGTAGCCCCTATTGATTACTAGAGAATATTGAAATAGTATAAATAAAAGAACAAACTCTTAAGTCCTATAACCATTCCCAAATGAAGAAAACTTAACCACATATAAATTATATAGAAATAAATTACATAGTCTTATTCGAAAGTCCAAAAGACATTCTTATGAAAGAAATTCCAAAACAACTAATCTTAAGATACTTTTGGAAAAATATCATAATATAAGTGGACGTAGCAAGATTCCATTTAAAACCCCCATTCACTAATGAGGAGAGAAAAAGTAAACAATCCAGAAAAAATTTCTATGATTTTAAATAATTTTTTTGTAAAGTTGGACCAAGAATTAGCGCTGGCGAAAATTAATACTGAGGATAAAAAGTATTACGACTACTTGCATACCTAATCAAATTAAGTATTGTTCATGTCACCATTACTGACAAAAACGAATAATCACAATAATAGGTCTGTTTGACCAATGCCGAGTCCGGGGCACGATGATATAACTAATTTCTTAATCAAAAGAATTGCTGACAAAATCAGTTAACCACTTGCTATGATTTTTCAACTTATCAATGTACAACCGGTAATAGTACCAAATGACGTTCAAAGGCGAAAATTATACCCATTTATAAGAACGCTAATACCGAGCTGTATTCCAATTATCGACCAATTTCACTCTTACCATGTTTATCAAAGTTTTGGAGACTTGTTTTTAATAGATGCGTCAACTTTGTTGATAAATATAATATTCTTACAAAAATCAGTTTGGTTTTAGACCACATCAACTCGACCCTTTGGCTCTTATGATTGGTTGATAAATTAAAATGCGGTCGAACGAAATGAACTACTCTTTTCAGTTTATTGGACTTATCAAAGGCTTTTGATACTATTAATCCAGACCTCCTCCTTTCTAAAACTGGAATATTATGGTGTTAGGGGTAGTGAATTAAATGGTTCAAAAGCTAAACCTCTGTAACAGAACTCAATCTGTAAATTATAACGCAAATAGTAAACTCAAATGTCTGTAGTATCGTTTGTGGAGTGCCACAGGGTCAATACTTGTTCCCTTTACTATTCATTTATATATTCCACTAATATATTAATGCCACATCCATTCCTGAAATTCATTTTTATTGCAGATTATACTACATTCTGTACTCACATCCTAAGTTGTCGAGCAAAATAGACCTAATAAACAACGAACTCCAGAAGGTTATAATATGGTTTAAGCCCATAAATTATCAGTAAACTCCACCAAAACTAGTTTTATATGATTCTGGGAACTTCCTCCAAACGAAGAACTTTACTGATACTTTTCAATTTGGTTCTAGATGGAGCAATACTAACCAGGGTCCACTCAACTAAGTTTCTGGGTGTAGTATTGATGAAAATTTATCATGGAATATCATATTGAGGTTGTGTCAAACACTGTGTCACGTAACGTGGGTGTTCAAATAAGTGAAAAATAGTTCTTCCCACAACTTATCTTGTATAACCATTTACTACTGCTTCTATTATATTACCATATAACCAGGAATCTAGCTTGTGGAAATAACCCATAAGCTATATTGGACAAACTTTATACAAACTTCAAAAAAGGGCATAAGGATATTTCAATCTCATTATATGTCACAACTCAGCACCACTATTCAGGATCTCACTTATTAAATCTTTTCTTTGACATTTACAACTTAACTAACCTTGCTGTATTTAGTTCAAACGGACAATAACAACTTCCTTAAAGTTTGGGCTGTTGTGAATACTTCTCTACAATAATACTACAGTTCATAGCCATGACAACCAGAATCCTAATGATTTTTTATATCAAAAGAAACAAAACTAATTTTGCAATCAAATGTATTAGAACAGGGTCCCTTTAACTACTAATATTTGCACCCATATAAAAACATTCCAAAAATTCCATAATATTTTCAAAAGTCAACTAAAGGCAGACATGCTAAATCAGTAACCACTCAATTTACAAAACATTATTAAGGAACTGAAATTCTTAATCCTATTTTGTTGACTCTTGTGTTTCTATGTAGTGCTTTACTTACAATGCTACATTAAGTAATTGTATTGATGTGTAACTTTTTTTTTTGAGGGGATGAATCACTTCTGGCCATTAAATGGCCTTTTGATCATCTCCCTCATAACATGTCTTAATTTTAGTTTTTTTTTGTCCTTACATACTATATATTATTATTTCAAAAGATGTTTATGCTCTTTCTTTGTAGTTGCTATGTTGTTTGATGCATCATGAATGGAAATAAAAAAAAATGTACTGTGTCAAATAGGTTGGCTACTTGTGAGATAGGCCTGGCTATCAATAGTGACAGTGATAGAGATGTGATAAGAGTGTCGAGATAGAGTAAAAAAGAAGGGTGTGAGAGAAAGAGAGAACAGTGGGAGGAAATGAAGGGGAGGGGGGAAAGCCAAGCTGATGAGAAGCAAACATAGAGTAAGACACGATGGGGGAAAGAAATATTTGTCACTCAGACAGATAGCTACATAGATGCATTCCAAATCGAGTGCATAAATGGACACCTTAATGCCAAGAGCTATTATTTTCAAACATGTTTTTTTAGCTTTTAAGCGCAGCAATTACCAGTGCACACGAACATGCTACATATTTCGTACTTCCGCTTCCTTATATGAAACACGTTTGCCGTGTCATATTACGGTATGATACCTCTCCACGTAAGTAATATCCTTAGCTCTAAAACGTCTTCGGGAAACTATCAATTTATGTGGCTGTTGACCTGCGTGATAGTGATACTGTACTTTAAGAAGATGAGTCACTCAATTAATTTTAAAAGCCAAGTACAATCTACACCAATCCTACATCACTACCACATATAAGTAAATTGCAGATAACTTAAAAATAATCACAGCATATCAATTCACATCAATCTTTTTGATAAAATAAGTATTGTCCTTAATACTAGCAATCAGTTTTAAATATTTTTTGATCTCTATCACGATGTTTCAGCCATCAGCATCAACCATGATGCTGGGAATAATCTCTGTTCTTATTTTAACACGTAAGTGACCAAGGGTTTTCCCTCCCGTTGTGCCCAAGGGTGGTTACATGGGGAACCCTAAGGAACCACTTCCCGGGGGACAATTTTTTGTAAAACGAAATTTTATACCACACTGGATAAGTCATAAGCCACCCAAATCAGCAAATAAAAAATGAATGTTTATTTGGACGGCAAATTAGGGGCAAAACACATTGTTTTAAAAACAACCCGACCAATGGGCAAAAAGACGGAAAATACAATGGAGTTTTTTTACATCAAACTTTTTGAAAACTTATTGTAATGTTGAATTCTACTTCCTAGAAGACCCAAATTACATATTTAACACAAACTTGCAATTTTAGGGAATCTGTTTTTTTTTACGGGGGTTGCAAAATACAACGTCATTATTCCCGTAGACTTTGTACAGTCCCGGTTTTAGCAACGGTCCACAATGAAATTTGTTTGTTTTCAGCACATAAGGGTTTTTAATTATTTTTAACTGTTACTTAATACACAAAGCAGCGCAAATAAAAACACCACTCATTTTTGGGACTAACCATGGTTAAACCTGGGTTTAAGATAACTAGCACGTTGAAAGTAAATAAATAGAGGCTATTTTATAGTTCATTAATCACAATAAACAACAGATTTGTTTAAACCTGGTTTTAATCAGCTAGCACGTTGAAGTATAAATAGAGGCTATTTTATAGTTCAAATATATCACAATAAAACAGATTTTGTTGTCCTTGTTGAGGTATTAGCCTCAAAATAGCTAAATTATAAGTAAAAACTGCCTCCCCAAACAGCGTGTTTTGTCGGCGAAACTTTTAGCGTGGGCAAGGAATTGGGCGGATAGTTTTGGCATGGCTGGGCGATCAACACTACATGAACACAGTTTTTTATTAAGAATTTGCGTTAAAAAAACTGCGTGCGGTTGATGCAACACTCTTCATGGAGCCATTCTGTATTCGTAATGCGTTTTTGCATTTGTTTTCCTATTGTCCCAAGCTACCAAAATGAACAAAGAATACGAATATCTTTGCTCCTCTCAATGTAGCTCTAAAAAATAAAAACCGAATCCCAGTTTTCAAATTTATCGTGTCCAACAACAAGAAAAAGCACAACAAGTTTGGAACGCAGCTTCAAACCTCCAGAATGACGTGGGGCAGTGCCAATGTTCTTTGTAAAAAGAATGAAAGAAAGTTTAGTCAGAACCATGCTTCAGACATGAAGCCTTTAGCTTCTGATAGAGCTTGACTGATGCAAAGTTCATCTGCTTGGTCAGGTAAGGCCATTTTACAAACCACTCTATTTGTGGTCTACTACTCTTTGAATGATAAAGAGGATTCCATGGTGTAGCTTCATGGTACACCAACAATCAGTAAACTGTGCTTGGCACAACCCTGTGAGTACGTATTATAACCACTGCCATCCAGGTCAATCCCAGTAATGTTAGTGTCGTAAATTTATAATTATAATAATAGCAGAGATTTATATAGGGCGCGGCCTTATGCTATTGGCCTCTAAGCGCTTTCACAAATGCCGCTGATCACTGTGGCCCACACCATGCCATAAACCATTCAGCATCATTCAAGGGATGCAGCAGATCGGATCAGCGCTTTCCTTATCGGCAACATACATCGAGATAACCATCGCAGCGGGACCCAGCTTCCCAAATCTCGCATGGGTAATCGAGACAACCAAGCGTTCAATTTCTTGCCAATTAAATACAAGAATAGCTGAATCTCACAGGCTCGAACGCACGCCCTATACGCATGCTATTCCTGGAGTCGAGCGCTTACCTGAATTGAGCTATCTTGTCCGCTTTTATGGCACCAACCTATATGATCCGATGAGAGATAGACAACTTACTGTCACTTTAGCGTTGTGGACAAACTCCAAAAACCTTGTGCTTTTCTAGGTGACTTCAAGGCAAAAATTGGTATTAAGGAATCCAACTGAGGAAGGACAAAGCCATGGGTTCTCATTATATTAGCTGAAGGGCGAGAGAATGCCGAACTGTTGAAAGTTCCCTACTTGAGGGCAAATACACTCTAAACATCTTATGTTCCCTTTATAATTTAAGTAAGTCAAGGGCCAAAAATAAATGGTTGGAGAGCCGGATATAGCCCGCGGGCCGCCTATTGAGACCCCTGGACTAAAGTTATTGGTCAGTATGGACTTGGAGAAGAATGAGGGCAACCTGCTTCTAGAGTTTTGCATTGGCAATGTTATTCACTCAAACACCCATGTTCAGCAGCACCGGGGGTCTCTGTATAACGCGATCAAGTCAAAATGTGTTATCTGTAAAACTGATTGATGTGAAAAAGTTAAACAAAGTCGTAAAATTTGTTGTTCACAACCCCCTTTTCATCTCAGGGTAAGGACACGTTTTCGTTAAGGGTTAATTGTGGATAAGGTTCATGTGATATGTTCGGAGAGAACTGACCAATCAAGCAGGGTGGCGATCGATATACAGCATTGATATCATAATTCTCATTGAAGATTCATTCCATAAAAGTGATCAATATTTTATTCCAACTTTATGACCAACAGTGTAGAACAGTGATTCGATTATACTTGTAAAATGTTAACATTCGATCTTGCTGGAAGATCTACAACACATGAAAAACTATTAATATGGACAACAGCCAGCCACCCCTTTTTGGATGTCCATTTTGCGCGTAAATTTCAAACCTCAGGCAAAACTCGTGCTTTGTTATCGTCAACATTTACATCCATATTGAGTTTGACGAACTTAGCGCAAATGTCGAGGTTGAAGAGCAGACGACAGGCATCAGTGATAAATCTCGCGTAGTGCGAGATTGCACGCAAAACAAGATGATTAAAACAATAGAATGCATAGAAAGTGGTGTCCTTTTCAAAGACTCGATAACTCGATTTTCATCATCGGCGGTGTAAAAGGAGATATGATCCGCCCGGAGCCATAGTCCGGGCTTCATAGACGACAACGGAATAAAGCGTGAAACTAATGTTAGGTGAAGAGTCAACTGAATCGAGTGAACTATTCTTCACCGTTGTGGGTGGACTATGAGTCCGGAGGACCATATCTTCTGCCACACCGGCATTGGCCTGGATCCGACCGAGACAATAATTAAAAAAAAATATAATTACAAAAATAGTTTTATCTATAACAAACAATTGGAAATAAACTGTAGTATTTGCTCATGTAATCGCAACCTTTGCTTTAATTAATATTTAGTCTATTACAGACAATAGGAAAATAAACTGTACTAAACATTACTTGCTCATGTAATCACAACCTTTGTTCCCGCGCATAAGTTAACGAATAGCGGGAAACCATTTGCTCATATGCAGTTTTACAATATGGCAGGTAGATGCGAAAGACTTATAATAAGCGGTTGTATTTTACCTGATAAAGAAAACGACGAAGAGGATTTTGAAGAGGAGGATGAGGAAGTTACTCAAAATGACGATTTCTTAGACAACGAAGATAACAACGCCGTGTTTGAAGGTGCTTTACATATCCAAAGTCAGCCGTGCCCATATAAAACAGGTAATTGCAAGCAAACCGATCAGTAAATGTCTCAACACTAATATTTCTTCTTGGCCCCTCATATTTAACCCTCGTCTACCTGAGCCATTGTTTGTAACAAAACTCTCGAAGGGGGGTTACCACCCCCCTGTGATTTTCGTTACTGAACATCCGATTCCTGCACTGTTAAAAAAATGTCCGTAAATTTACGGAAATTTCTGGCAGCAGTATTTCCAGACATTTTTAGGGTAAATTTACAGATATTTTTGTCAATTAACGGAACTTTGACAGTAATTTTACAGAAATTTGTCTCATATAACGGAAAAAAATATGTATTTTAACAGATTTTTTCCGTAATTTAAAATTACGGAACCCAAAAAAAGTCCGGAAATATTGCTGCCAGAAATTTTTGAAATATTTCCGTAAATTAACATTTTTTATGGTTTTTGTTTTTTATTTTTATTGTTTTCTAAAACAGAAATTTACGGAAAATCTGTTTTCTTAATTTACGGAAATTTTTAACAGTGTGTATATTTTATACCACAGGGTAGCTTAGAGTTTCTTCTTTCCATTTGTATCAAAATAAGTACCAACATGCCCATTATTGCGTTACTATGACGTCATATGTTGAGGAAAGTATGAAAATACTGAGTGTAGGGTGGAAAATTGATATTTCGCAATTTTAGCGACTCAAAAACATTATTATACCACTAAATGCTCTCATTATATAAAAGTAGTCATTTCCCATCAAGTAGAGCCAAAAAACCGCATGAAATTCGGATATTCCTAACATTTTGGCGAAAAATCGAATTTTCCCCTATGTGTGTCTATTGACAATTTTGCTAACATGCGAACTTTATGACGTCATTGTGACGTAATGCTAGGCATGTTGGTACTCATTTTGGTATCAATGGAAAAAGGAGGACCATAGCTATCTATTGGTACCAGAACCAAGTGCCTGTGATGTTTCTGTGTTGTGCTAGGTATGTTGGTACTTCTCTCTCCAAGGGGGGTGGTTACCCCCATCCATCACTTTGGGATCACCCTGTATCTTACCCATACCCCGGGGAATGTTTGTTTTTGGATGAAAGGAGCGGAAATTGTCAATTGATAATTATATTAAATAATTTGGCACCAAAAAAGGGGGTTTTAGCAAGCCGGGGAAAAAACCTGAAGGGGTGGTTTCCCCCCCCCCCCCCTTCGGTAAACGAGGGTTAAACATAGTCCTGCAGCTAAAAAGTCTGCAAAACTGTTTTGATGGTTTCTAGGCAACAATTTAAATCTCGATGATGCAACTTTGTCATCTTTCAGCATTTTGAAATACGGAAGGGGTAAATTAACAGGGGTAAAATTTGTAAAACATTTCATACAGGGTAACAGGTGTATGGACATGTTTATATGGTCACTCGAAATGTACACGAATTTTACCAGTGTAAGGAATATCCACTACAATAAGTTATTCTATTAGCAAAATTAAAGCAATAGTAGCACTTTTTAAAGAGCGCCCTCACTTTAAAAAATTAGATTTTTGCACAGTTGCAGTTGTAATTGGTTTAGTAAATTATACCTGTGAATGGTAAAGCTCGAACTTCACTAGGTGTCGTATGACTTTAATGTGATAGACACATTTGTTGATTAAAAATACGAGAAACCCAAAAGTTAGCCTAAAATTAATGGATGTCTTTAGCCTCTTATTATCGCTCATATCTGTTTTATGATGTTACTTTTGTGTGTAAAATATATTTGTATTTTTTTTACTGTCCTAAACTATCATTTGAGAGCAAGTTGAAGGAATTAAAATTAAAATGTGCCTGTGCCACAACACCATAATCCACTCTCTACTGAATGTCAAAATTGACTT
>JAMKCH010049890.1:0-24984 GCA_023653785.1 Ophioderma brevispina | reverse complement strand
TTTTCAACTGATAATTGTGTTTGCTTTTAGCGCCAATAGTTTTTCAACTGATTCTATGTACAACTAGATTGCTTGTAGGATGTGGCTCTGCTAGTGTTACTCCCAAATTTAGACAAATAAAGAGCTAATTTTCTCAAATTAAACCAACTAAACAAGGATCAATGGATGCAATACTGCATGAATGATAGTCCTCTGTGTGGAACTGTCAGAGAAACTTTCAATAAATCAAAATTCCACAAGGTGGATTTTTTTCGGTTTTCCTGCAGAGAAAATAGACATCCACAGCTATTAGACTAGTTAAATGGTCGGTGATCCGATCATGATCTGATATTCATTGATTTCCCCCTTGCAGGAATGGCATATCACCAAACACATTGGATTACAAATGTGAGTAAATCAATCCAGACAATTGGAAATTAGAAGCAAAATGTGTATTTAATTGTCCAGTTAGCACCAGTGTGTAATTAAGTGTAACCAAATTATAGCAAATGTATGTCCTACATCAAAAAGGAAAACAATTTCTGTACCTTAAGTTTCACTGGAGTAGTAAGAGAAAATCGAACTTTCTTCTGATACCAAAATCTCAATTTTGATGGAGTAAAAGGGGGTGGGGTGCCATTGTCGATGGGGTCATCCACTTTTAAAAGGCCACCCTTTTTCATTTTTTCTCAGCATTGAAAAACTATTGTAAGATTCTCCATTAACTTTGTTATCTTCAGGGTTCATCAGGGAACAGTAAGATTTGTTATTTGCCATTTCTGTAAAAACACTCATTTGTTTCAGATTTCTTTAATCAAACTTTTATTACATCTTAAATATGTCTACTCCTAACAGACCCACCTAAACGCCCCTGCCCATCCCCCCCCCAGTCCTAGTAGTCAACTTTGAAACAACAAGCTTCTAGATTTTCGCACCTTTAGAGTCTCGTTTAATAACATTTTCTTAATAACTCATTTAGTTATAGATAATCTAGAAAAGGCTAGCCTAATAGTGTTGTACTAATGAGTCACACATGCTAAAATGTCGCTTAGGCGGACGTACAAATAAAAAAATGTTGTACGGGGGGCCCGACGCCCTGCCCAAGATCTTCAGTTTTGCATATTTTATTTTTTTTTTAGTTTTAAAAATCATGTAAAAATCAGCCTGTTTTAGTCAATTATCAATTTTGGCAATTTCTTACAGAAAAAAATTGGTTTTTTTTGTTTCTTTGTAAAAATTTTCATTTTTTCTCTTGATTTTTCAGATTTGGGGCTATTTAGCACCAATTTTGAGCTCCTAGAAAAGAAAAAAAAAGAAAAAAATTCGCCCGACCGACCTTACTTGAAGGGTCCGCTCGCCCGTAAAAAGGGGTTTTCTTTTTTCGTCGCCTTAGTGAGAAAATTTGTCACATTCTGTATTTCCCAAGATTGCCTGTCATTTCATGATTGTATAGATGATGTTTGATGTGTGTAAACAATGCAGGCAGCACCACAAAGCCAAAAATCAATGGCTGGCAAGCACATCATGGCCATATTCAAATGACGTCAGGCCACCAGAAATGTTTGTGGACAAGATGCATGGACAAGATGCATACATTCCGGACAACATACTTAAGCTTCATTGATCCATATTTAACATTGCACAGGGATCATTTGACAGGTGAATGTATCGTAGTACTGGAATGGCTCTAGCTTTGTCCACCAACATGGCTGGCTATTGAATCCGGTCTATGCAATAGACCTGGACTTTGAAAATGAGGCTTGATTAGACATGGGCCCACTGTATCCAATACATTGGTCCCATTAATCTTTCTTCTAGAACCCAGGTGCTTACAGGAGCTTGTAACCATCAGTGTCCACATCATCTAAAGTGTCACAACATATATTGTCACGTCTCTACATTGGTCACACTCATTTACAGTTCACATCATCTATAGTGTCACTTCATCTAGAGTGTCACATGTTCTTAATATATGGCAATTTCAAGGGAAAAAATGAGTGAGTTGGTCTCATGCTATTGATTTGAGTACTGGCATGGATATTGTTTTGACAATTCAATACTCTTGATTTAGTAACTAATTGGTCTGACTTTAAAGTTGATAAAATCAAAATTGAACTTCCATAGACGCGCCCAGAACTAATGTGAAAAAAAATTGCATAATTTACTTATACCCTTTTACACCTACTCTTTATCATGCGTTCTAGTCATTAAATAGACTAAAGCTCTGATACAGAGGGGGGTGGGGGGTGCAAAGGGTATCACCGGTGGATCACGACCTACACTTTTTGGGTGGACCCCGGGGGCCGAAGGGCCTCTACTAGCCGTAAAATATGACTGATTTTGACAGTTTTTGGCATGAACCGGCGAAAGTACCATCAGATACGTCACTGGCGTAAATTATGTAATTATGATCAAATAGCGGCAACTTGCACACTCATTTTCATGATTTTGTCATTAGCTGTATTGATTGTACTGTATTAAGTCATCAATAGTATTAAAAAGGTCTTTGAGTTTGGCATGCAAGTCTAAAAAAAGTCAAACTGATTTTAACAGAAAATTGCCACTTTCTAGCAGATTCCCTTTTTGATTGACAGAATCCGTTGTCAAGTAAAACTTGGTTTTTATTATAGCTGTTGTTTTTTTTTTTTCAAGTAGAATTGGGGCAATTTATGTTACCAAATACTTTAGTTCACATAACAATAGTAAAATAATTGTTCTCAATTGTTTAAACAAGAATTTGAATCAAAAACAAAGTCAATTATTAAAACACATTGGGATCGTATTATTTTCAATTTGTCTTGTAAATTCTTTTCCAGAATAGTCCAACATTATGTATTGAGATTTATGCTCCCGTGTGTGGAACTGATGGCCAGACTTACAGTAATGACTGTAAACTTAAAAGCAGCCATGTGACAACCGGCTTGCCAAGAGTGGACTACAGTGGGGAGTGCAGAGGTAAAGTATTTTATCTCTGCATAGTTAGTTGATGTAGGCAGAATTATACAGTTCTTTTTAATTAAACATCAGGAATACACAGCCGTTTGACTCCATGTTCTTGAGTACAATTCTAAGTAGTGGCGACACAATTTTGAACAACTGCCCAAAGGTGGTCAAAACAAACTTTTGAGCATGGTTACTTTTTTCTGACCTAGCGTGCTGTGCGCAAGTCACAGCATAAATTGATGTGATAGGGACATGCAAGACTAGTATGTAAAAAATCTGAAAATCCATTGGGAGAATCTTGTAGGCCTTCAAAGGTTGTGAATGGTCAATGAACGTTACTGGAAAAATGTTCAGAGTGAACTTTCCGGAAGTTCGGATTTTTGGCCCTAAATAAAACAAATTTTTTTTTCCTGAAATGTAAAAAAAAAAAAAGTAATATTTATTTTCCATATCAATTAAAAAAAAAAAAAAAAAAAAAAAAAAAAAAAAAATGCACATCAAAAAACAAAAGTTTTAAGTACCAATTATTTTGGCGAAGGGGTTTTATACCCCAAAGGCGTAAGAAAATATGTTCACCGGAGCTTCACCGGATGACTTCCGTCGGTTCAAATTTGGATTTCAGGAAATGGGACTACTCCTCTGTTACATCTCTGAAAAAACGGTTTTGCAGCGGTTACTCCACTAACCCCAGCGGATGAAGTCAATATTCTATTCAAAATTACCATGATATTACTAAGATTTATTGACAAGTTTAAGAAGTGATTTGTATGTCACGTGGTATGCGGCTGCCCAGTTAAATGCATGTAAGAATTCAAATTACCATTTGAAAATGCCACATGCCCAAATCGAGTAGGTGCGGGTCCTGCCACCCCACTTCTATGGGCCCAAGTGCTGTCCTAATAGGCAGTTGTTAGAGGATGTGCTGCTGAAGTCATTCCAGAAGGTGCTGCAATCCTGGTGCCGCAATGAGTAGCTTCCAGGACCTGCAGGCAAATTATAATATACTTTCAAGTAACTATGTGATTGTACTGCCTGTGAGATAGTCGTGTTACAGACATTGTAACTGTGTTGCTAAGGAAACATAACTACTGGGTACGATCAGCTAAAAGGGACCAAAAACTTGGTAACAAGGTCTGTGAACTACAGTTAGAATATTTTCCTCCAAAATAGCCCGGATGTCATAGACCCGTGTAGTAAATTTTTCCCTCGACGAGGAAATTTCACCAGCATGATATTGACAATTAATGAGGTTATCATCAATACATTTTAAAATAGAGGCGTGGCAGATCCGTCTGCCCTTTGACAATGATAAGGTCTGGCCCACCTCTAAGACAGGTGATACACACACTCGGTGATGCAAAGCACGCGTACACAGACATTGGCGCCGGGCGGGCAAGCATGGTGCATCACCAAAAATCGATTAAAAAGCTTGTTTTTGTTAGAAATTGATTTGTGGTTTGTAGCTTTTTAAATTTACAATATAAACGTTATGTAAAATCAAGAGGTCAACTAATATTTTTGTACGTATTTTAAGAAAAGGAGGAGGGTTGTGATACGTATAACAACACATAGAAGCAACGGGTGGAGGGGAGGGGAATCAATGGACCCCATGCAAATTACACCAAAAAAACAAAAATGGTTCGATTTTACCTAGTACGATTTGTGCCCTGATCAATTTTTATCTTACCCAAATAGAGTGAAAAAAAACACATATGTCGATTGGGGGGGGGGTGACTGAGGAAATTGGGCCTCGTCTCCCTGGGCACTTGCACTAGCCCCCGAAGGTATTTCTCTCCGGCTATTTAGTACTGTAGGCAAGAATTATACATTTCTTTGTAATTAAACATCAGAATACACAGCCGTTTGACTTCCCTGGTTCTTAGGTACACAAGTTTAAGTAGTGGCAACACAATTTTAACAACGACAAACTGTCAAAAGTTGGTCAAAACAAACTTTTGAGCATTTTTACTTTTACCTGCGTCTGTCGCCAAGTCCACAGCAATAAATTGAGTGATAAGGGACATGCAGCGCTATTTATTAAAAAATCTGAAAATCATTGGTAGAATCTTGTCAGGCCTTCAAAAGTTTTGATGTAAGCATTCGTGTAATGGAAACTCGAGATTAACTTTTCGGAAATTTCCGGATTTTTGGCCATGGAAATTAAAAATATCCTGAATTGCAAACAAAAAAAAATTAATAGTTTAGGTTTTTTTTTTTCCACTTTCTGTAATCCAAGTATTAATGATAAGGTATAACGCTCAAAACACAAGTTTTTAAGTACCAATTTTTTTGCGAAGGGTCATGTACCCCCAAATCGCGTAAGAATACATTCCTCGCCCGTAGCTTCCACAACCCGGGATCCTTCCTGTCGTTCCAATTATTGGTTTTCAGGGAAATGGACTACTACTCCTCTGTTACAAAAATACTCTGAAACTGTTTTCAGTGGGGTTAATCCACTCACCCCAGCGGATTTGAAGTCAATATTCTATCCCAAATTACCATGAATATTACTAGATTTATTGACAAGGTTTAAGAGTGATTTGGTAATGTCACTGTACTAGGCTGCCCACAGTAAATGCATGTAGATTGCCAAATTCACCATTTGAAATGCCAAATGGCCCCAAATAGAAGTAGGTCGGTCCGCCGTGTCCTGCCCCCCCACTTCTAATGGGCCCTCTTGCTGCCTAATAGCATTTGTGTAGAGGTAGTGCTTGTGAAGTCTTCAGAGGTGCTCCACTACGGTTGGCCTTCAATTAGTAGCTCTCATTAACCTCGCAGGCAACTTCATAATACTTTCAAGTACACTATGTGATTTGTACTGCTGAGAAGTCTGGGGTACAGACCTTGTGACTAACTGTGTTTGCCTCTGGAAACATAAACACTGGTACTATCATTCTAAAGGGACCAAAAAACTGGGTACAAGTCTGTGAACGTTGCAGTTGAATATTTTCCTCCAAAATAGCCCGGATGTCATAGACCCGTGTAGTAATTTTTCCCTCAGCGATGGAATTTCCACACACAGCCAATGATATTGACCATTTATGAGGTCCATCAATACATTTTTAAATAGAGGCGTGGCAGATCGACGGGCCCTTTTGACAATTGCTAACCTTGACACCTCTAAGACATGTGATACACCCCACCACTCGTGTGCAAGCACTCGACACCAGACAATTGGTAGCGTCCTGGTCGGCAAGCCTGGTGCATACCAAAAAAAATCGATTAAAAAGCTTGTTTTTGTTAGAAATTGATTTGGGTTTTGAGTAGTTTAAATTTACAATATAAACGTATATTGTAAAATCAAGAGTAAAAAAACTAATCTTTCTTTGTACGTCTTTTAAGAAAGGAGAGGGTGTGATACGATATACAACACAAAGAAGCAACGGGGGAGGGAATCAATGGACCCCATATCAAATTACCCCCACAAAAAAACAAAATGTTTCGATTTTACCCTACGTACGATTTCTGCCCATGACAATGTTGTCTTTACAATAAGAGTGAACACATATTGTTTCGATTGGGGGGGGGTACCTGAGGATGGCCCCCTTCTCCTCTCCCGGGCACGTCATAGCGAACGGCTTTTCCTAATCCATCATACATATTACTTCAGTGCAGATTGCCTAAGTACCGACTTCTTGGTTCAAAACAGGAGTGTTTTACAAATGCGAAAAAAAACATGAATGTAAAATGAATTCATTTTTATATGTTGATTGTAAAGCTTATTCTTTTTTTTTTTATATACTGTATTTCAAAAAAGGACAGTTTTTTGAGGAAGTTAAAAAAATATATTGGTATTGGGGTGGTTAAATGCTGTAATAGCACCTTATTTTTTTTTGTATTTTTGATTGGGTTGCGAAATCCCCATAAATCCGTAAACATTCTTTGCTTTTTTAGTTTTTCAAATAAAATGTATGTTCTTATGATGGAAGGAAAAAAACATACCCCCTGAAGCCTTGCTGTTTTCATCTCTCGAAATCCGAGTTTTGGGACACTAAGTCTCAATTTCAAAGCGATTTCTATCGCCTGTCGCTCGAAAAACTTGTGTTTTCGTATCGATGATTTTTTTATTATTTAATTTCTTTACAGTTTGAAACCTGCGATTTTCCTGCTGCTTGAAACCTGCACGTGTTTGGGAATCACACAGAATGTTTTGAAAAGAAAGCCTTTTTCAATACAGTTGAAACTATAGAAAACTACTTGTTTTTCAACTCCGATAGGCCTACACGAGTTTTTTGTAATCGATTATATTTAAATTGAAAAATAAACTCATTTTTGAATAACAATTGCCACATAAGTTTGATAAACTGTGAAAAAAACCAAAGCATCGATGCGGATTGAGACCATACCTTCCAATTACCCCTATTGAACTTCAATTTGAAAAAAAAAAGAGCTTGTTGAAACCACACAGCTTTAAAATAATGGGTCAAAATAACCTAAAAGGGTCATTTTGACCCCTGGCTGCTGTCGAAATTTTTAATGAACCACTGAAGTCACAATATGGAAAGAGTCTCTTGACCTCACTGATCTGGGCCTGGTAAAAAATGTGGTTAAAATATCCCATTGGGGTTGAAAGACTATGCCTATCATTGGTGGGGGTTGGGGGTAGAATGTGGTTTTGAAAAATAACCCTTTGGGGGTCAAAAATTACTATAATTATTTAAAATAGCAAAAAACAATTATATATAAAAAAATCTTGAACAAACACGCCCAAAACAAAGTTGATTTTCAACTACCCTCCTCGGTCAAACTGACTATATTTAGGGTCATTTGAAAAATGACCTTAAGCCGGCCATTGAAATATGATGCGAAGAAACAGAAAAAAAAACCGAACGTGATGGTTGATTTTAACCCCGACTATATTCTTCGTATGTCTTTTTTACAAAGGACATGTTTGATAAAAACAAAGCCCTCAGAAAAACACTAAACAAGAGGGGCCGACAAAGAGGACTGGAGAAGCCAGTGGAGAGGAGAGTAGAGGGTTGGGTTGCGGATTGGGATGCATTGAACTCGTGTGAAGTGGTAAGTATGGTTAATGAGGGCTATTGCTACGAATGGGGTGAATCCGCCCACCACCCCGTTTGCGGGGACAAACCGGGTTTTAGTACTACTACTACGAGAGTGTTCAAATCAAAGTGTCCAGATAAAATGTGGATATTTGATCCCATTGTTTAATGGTGCAAGTTGATCCGTTTATTTTTTCTACTTGACTCGATAAGTAAGTTTATATGACAGTAAAAAAAAATGACAAAATATTCCAAAGAACTTTTGGTTACATCAAATCGCATTTTTGGAAAATTACATCAGTGTTTTTTAAATGATTACAAGAGTTTTTTTTGTGGGGGAATGTTGGTTTTTTTTTCGAGGAATGAACTCAATTACCTCATTTTTCTTTGTCACATCTTGTAATCCACGATCTAAACCTCAGTTTCATCACTTACAAAAGGTAATTTAAAATTTTTTTTAAAACGTGAAATAATGTTTCGATGGATTAGGGCCTATTTTTGTTATTGCTATGAGTTTTAAACCGATGCATATGACGGTGTTTTTCATTTTTTAGACTAAACTTGAACACTATCGTGTTAAGTTTTATCGTAAGATTTTGTGTCTCCCTGTCACGAAACTTGCTTTCTCGTTCTATGGATTCAGTTAGCGCCATTATGACACAGATTGTATAATGTCACTCTTTAACCTAGAACGAACTGTATTTCTCAATTAATTCACATTTTACTATTCAATCTTTTTTTATTTTATAAAAAATTAAAAAAAAAAAAAAAAAAAAGCGAATCAGAATCAAAGCTTTCACATTCGATAACGTCAAACCCCTTAAAAGAGTCTCTTACTTTTCACAAGTGGTGGATGCGTATCAAACAAAAATCATCAACTTGATTTTTCTGGGGTTTTCTAATAAAAACACTATTTAGTTACCGTGCAACTAAATAGCTTCTTCTAACGCAAACGTTTTAATTGGAAAAAGTGAGATCCTTTAATCAATATTTAAACCTAGGTTGTCATCTAAAAAGTTGTGGAAATTAACTCCTTTTCGAAGCAGATTGCACCATAGACCATATACAACTAAATATAACAGAGCTCGAAGTTGGTTGTGATGTTTTGGAATCGACGGTTTCAATCCAAAACCTGGGTGTTTATGTTGTTGTTATCGATTGGTTTGTTTTTGCTTTGCTTTGTTAATTTATTTTTAATGAAACTCAATTTAACCAGTTCATTTCAATTCTGATGTATTTGTTTTTCCGCTTAAAAACTCAAGTTTTTTCCGAATCGATAAACTTTTTTGAAAGAAAAACATCAGTTTCGATTCAGTTCTAGTTAAAACCTTTTTTTTTTTAAATAAAATATAAGTTTTTTCATTTTTAAATAAATCCGGACCGCTTATTATTTTAAAATTAAAACCTCAGATTTCTGACGGCGATTTTACCGAGGCACCTCAAGTTAAAACAAAATCATGTTTTCCATGAAGAATTTGTTCGACTTCTACCACACACCATATAGTCCCAGTGAAAAATTCACTGACCATCCAGGAATTGATCGCAGGACATTCGGTTTACTAGTCCGAGGCTCTACACCAACTGAGCCAAATGATCAGATGTTAAGAGCATTGACATTATATCATAGGTCTTCAGTTCAACCCTGTTTCTCTAATATCTTCCTAATCCAAGAAGCTTAGATGTAATTGTTAGAGGAATAGAATCGTTGTGAAACATCCGAATCAATTTAGTAACATAAAGAAAAGCTCAAACATGCAGTAATTAATATTCATGAACATTTTTTTAGACTTCTAACCCTTCAAACTTACAAATCTTCAGGTAATATTTTATTCCCTATATTACCCTTATTCCGAACACACGTTTTTTTTAGCATTCGCTTTCCGAATCTTACAAGGGTTCTTCACTATTCCGAAAATAGGTTATCTTTAGTCCCAGAAATAAAAAAGGGTTCGCTAGTCCGAATTTAAAAAGGGTTCGCTATATCCGAAATTAAAAAGGGTTAGCAATTCCCAATTTCAAAAAAGTTCGTTATTCAGAATATTAAAAACGGTTCCTTTTTTCCGAGTAGCTAAAGGGTTCTCTATCCACAAAACCAGATACCTTGTGTTCTTTAATTCCCGAATTTCAGAAATGTTTAGCTATTCTGATTTTTTAAAATAAACAATTGATTTGAAGCAACAAAGATGATAAGACCACTTTTGCTTTCAAGGGTTAAGGGGTTAGTGTTGGGTTAGGTTATAGGGTTAAGGTTGGTTCGGGTTATTTCAGGTTATGTTTGGTCCGGTTAAGGTTGCAACCACTTTGAGTCACGCTTTATTCGGTGCAGGGGGTGCCGGTCGGTCCCACCCCCCAAATGCCACAAAAGGGGGCAAAAGTCCACTTTTTGCAATTTTTTTGATAAAATTTCAAACTTTTGGCGAAATTTTTCTGACACAAACGGCCCTTTTGTGATAAAAATTTTCACAAGATCAAAAAGGGACCATTTTATGGGGTTTGGTCCACTTTTACCAAGAAGGTCCACTTTTTTCGAAGGTTCCGCCGCACCCCCCCAAAAAAAAATCCGCGTACGGCCCTGTTCTACTGCCCTTTGCTTGACAAGGGATATTTAATCGACCTATAGTTTTCAATATATGCACTTATTTCCAAAATCGAAAATATTAGAGAACCGCGCACTTCTTCAAACTTAAATTTAACTCAAATATTATAATTTTAAAAATATTTGTTTCAATAAGAAAAGGAGGGGATACCCTTATAATTGATAAAAAGACCATTATATGAAATCAACGAGATTTGTTTGGTGTTGTTTTGTTGTTTGTGTGTGAGTGTTTTTGGGTCCGTGATTATGAAACAAATTACTTTTGTTTACATAATTATGTGTATCAATTATCTTCAAAGTAAGACGTTTTCAAAATCACAACTACCAATTTAAGCCCTTTCCTTCCCACTAATTCTCTATTTTTGTAAATAATTTTAACATTATGAAATCACTGACTTGCCATTTGGTCGAATCCCAATTGGTCAATGGCCAGTTTGTCTAACTCCAATTGGTCTAAGAACCATTTAGTCTAATACCTTTCGTCTAATACCATTTTAGTCTAATAACCATTTAGGCTAAACCATTTAGTCTAATAGCCATTAATTTCTAATATCATCTGGTCTAAATCATATCGTCACCTAATTCCATATCTTCTATAACAAATTGTTTAATGCCAATTGGTCTAATACTCATCGGGTCTAAATCCATCTGATCGATTATCCATCTTTGTCTATTATCCATCCTGGTCTCACACTCAGTGGGTCGATATCCATCTGGCTAACATCTATCTGGTTCTAATATCCATTTGGTCCATACTATCATTCATTCTAATTTTTCAGCCTCAATATCTTTTGATCTACGACCACATTTGGTTTAATATTTAAATCAATGTTTGGAGATCATTATTTTTGATTTAACATCAAATGGATATTAGACAATTGGTTTTATAGACTAAATATAATAATATATATATATATAGATATATATATATATATATATATAATGACTAAGATGGAACCATAGGCGAAAATATTAAGTCATTAGTCTATAATGTACCTTTCTTATTATGCTAATTAATTAATCATTCATTCATTTGTTAGCTTATGAGATGAGCTCTCATTTGCAAAATTAATATTCATTTCTTTGGACGGAATAGCGCAAACAAAGATAACGTTAAGCCGAAACAAAATTTCGCCCCTAACGTAAAAGTCCTTGTTTATGAATGAAATGTCGCACTAGCGTAGTGTATATATATATATATAACACTATATACAACAAAAAGCTCTTAGACTAGAGTGATATTAACCCACGATTGAAATTAGACCCGGGGTTTGTGTTTATTAACCCAAATGGTGGGATTGAAATGGCATTATATTAGTGGACATCTAGACCAAATGACTATTTAGACTCTGGTTGTTATAAATTGAATGTTAGACTAAATGTTATATACAATTGGCCATTAACGTGATGGGTTTAGACCAAATGGCTATTGCCAAGGGGATTAGAGCAAATGGCAATAATTGAAGTAAAGAAGCTATAGGAGAAATAGTGAGGTGTTAACACCAGAATATTGAATAGTTAATGAAAGGGAAGGGGTTCAACATGGACTGATTAATGGAGGAGGGTTGGGGTGTTAGAACAAAAACAACAGAGAAGGAACACAAAGTAGAAATATATGTCAAAAGAGAATAGAAACACGAGGGTAACGGAAGTATGTCCATAGCATGTTAACTTAAATATTAAAAGGGGAGGAGAGAGGAGAGTGCGATATCGAGAGGTGGAATACAAGGAATCCTAGAAAAAATAAAAGAGGGAATAAAACTGGAGATTGAAATAGTAAAAGAAAGGGGAATTGTGCAACATGGACTAGGAGTTAAGGGAGGATTTGTTGTTAGAAAAAACCAACAAGAAAATTACAAAACTGACAAAATAAAACATGGTACAAGATGTCAACAAAGGAAGCTAGAAAAAATGAGGGGAAAGGATGGATGTCGTAATAACAAAGACTTCTATGCCCGTGGAAGGGACAGAGCAAGACGGAAAAGATGTATAGTAAGAAACAAGAAGGTTAAAAAAAGTGATTTTTTTTGTGCTATATGTATACTTGTGGGAAATACGTATTCCAGCAAACTGGGGAAATAAAGCAAAATATGGATGCTTTTGATGTTCTAAATCAGTATCCATGTGCTATTGTAATCCGCATGACAGACATGTTCACCCCCCCGCGCCCACACGCAGTGGTGTTTAGAGGTGCTATAGTATCAATCCATTCACTGCGCACGCGCAGGGTAAATACTAGCCAGTGTCCCGTTGGTCCCCATTGAGGGTTTGATTGATGAAATTTCAATCAACTACTATTGGGCCGTACCCGAATACCAAAAGTCAGTGACTTGCCCGGAGGCCCAAAGCTGGGTGAATTTCAAAGAACTCGGTCTCAACCTCCTCTGAGTTTCACCTCTCCCCCCAAGAAAAGCTCCCCTTATCCCACACATACTTCTTTAAAAACCGAGTGCTTCTTGACAAAGAACTATGCTGAGAAAGAGCTCTGGCTGGTGATTAAAGAATGGTTATGTTCTGAGACGACAACATCACCAATTTTGCTCATTGATACCAGTACCCTAAAAACATCAAAAGTAATAAAATGGGGCTTGAACTCTCCTCGAAAGAATTGCGCTATTATCTTCTGTCATTAAACTGCAATAGTACTATACAGTGCGCTTCACCCGACTGTACAGGTTATGTAGGTCAACCATGATGGCACTAATGGGCATATGGGCAACTAAGACATTCACAGGGTTTAGATTTATGCCTGCCTTGGCTATAGTTTTTTGCTGCTGATTGGATAAAACTATGCTACTCTTGGTTTCGAGCTATTCATTCATGTGGGTGGTTAAATGGATAGATCATGTTCTTATAGCCAATCAGAAACACCGGTATTAGTCCCATCATTCCTGTACAAACTGGGTGAGATTAAAACTGCCTCATTTTCCCTCCTCAATGGACCTCTCAGACCTTAAAGCTACATTCTGCTTGAAGATCATCGTATCTTCTCCAAACCCCATCAGTCATAAATTTGGGTGTTATCTCTCCAAAAATTTGGGGGGCGCGCTACTGTGCTTTGCAGACTAAGCCTGCATTGTGGACCCGGGAGATCATAGCACTTTGTCAGTCATGTTAGGCTATGGTACAATGATCAATGTTGGCCTTTTATTAAATATTCGTGCTCCAGACCTTGGGATTACTTATTTCCTTCACTAAAATTAAACAATTATTATTTTAATAACTCAGGAAAAGCTTTGTCCCAACATGAAAGGGTGCACATTATTTAGAAAAATGAATACAATGTCCAATATCAATTTCTAGAATATCAGTGGACCACTGGATATACATAACCTCCCCATCTCAAGCGAACAATTGGGCTAATGATACTTAAATGACGTCTGGAAACGCACTCACAATTCTTAACATCTGGTCTCTTGTTATTGTGCCCTCATTGAACATATTTTTGAATGTTATGTCCTGGGCTGCATTGGCTTGAGTTCTTTCCTCGTTTCACACTAAATAATCTGAGATTCTACTGCGTGGTTCATTAACTTTGACCATATGATTTATAATTTTTTTTTTGACAAAGAAAATGTAAAGGCGACAAAATTCATGAAAGAAAAGACCATGCAAGGGCTGGCCTAATTTGTGACATAACCTACATCCACAAGTTATTGTCTGTAAAAAAAACTATTTCATTCAATTTACCAAGAAAGCCAATGGTATTCAGTGACCGACTCTAAAAATGCATGAGCGAGGTGAGTAAGTTGCCCTTTAAGTTAGAACCAGATACTAGAGCGCAAAGACGGGGAGGTAATAAACCTGAGAGAGTAGCTTGAAATCCCTTCAACGGTTTGGGCCAGGGAACAATGTACCTGCATACCCTGATGAGAAAAGATCGGAAATGTTGAGGTTATTGTTGAATATTCATTAGTGCTTTTGTTCGCTTCAGTTATGTGAATATGGTCAAGACATTCTGGAGTAAATTGGTTGAGTTTTATGCATTTGGTCTAATATAATGCTGCCACTTTTTAAGTTGGCGGATACACAGCTTTTATGATTTAAATAATATTTTAAAAAAATTTAGTGAATGGAGTGAAGGAAGTAAATTATCCCCAGTGCTGTAGCACGGAAAGGTGGTTAAATCGCAACGTATCAAGGCATGGCTGTGTCCTGTATATATATGGTTAATTTGGTATGTCAGATCAAAATAACGTATCGATGTCAACCTTTTTTTTTTTGATAGTCCTACAGATTTTATACTAAATATTGATAGCAACCATGATTTTCAACCCAAAACTCGCCATTTCCATCATTTGCAGCTGGGACTTGCTCTTTTTCTCATGTGATTTACTGGTGTGAATCCTTAAGGGTTGCTTTTAAATTGTAGGTCTAGTGTGATATCACAGAGGTGCATTAGGATGGGGTTCTCCCCTTGTACTAAAAACGGGCCTGCTATGAATCTTACTGTTGTTTAAACCTTTGTGGTTGATAGAATGCCCTGAGTTTTGTACAAGAGACTACACCCCAGTTTGTGGAAAGATGAGCAGACCTATTCCAAGGCCTGTGAGCTGGAGAGAGTTGCTTGCACTGAGGGCAACCAACTGTTGACTGTTGCCTATGAGGGTGAATGTGGGCAAGATGTCGCAACTACTGCGGGTACGTGTGCAAGCAAGTAGACGTGCCTTGTCTCCAGTGACAATATCCAAGTACAGAGCTTGGGTGAAGGACTAAGTCAGACGAGGGCACACTTGTTGACAGGCTAAAGTGTGACGAGGGCACATGTGGTCCAGTAGATATGACTGTGACTTTCATATCTGAGGTTGCGGGTTCGAGCCCCGCTGTGGCCAAGTGTTTCACCCTTGAGTAAGGCACTTAACCTCGCTGCCTCGATCGTCGACCCAAGTGAGAGGAGGGCGAGTGGTGTAGCGGTCGCGTCGCTCACCTTTCACCATGCGGGACCGGGTTCGACTCCCGGTCAAGCCAGTGTCGTATGTGATTTGGTTGCCGATCCATACTCGTCCTCGCCGGTTTTCTCCGAGATCTTTGGTTTCCTCCTTCATCTAAATCGGACTTCTTCCCATACATCTTTCCCGCTGTTCTGGAGGGTCCCTTGAATTTAATGCATATAGCAATATTGGGATCGGCTGGCAAATGCCGAATGATATAATAATAACAAATAATAAATAAATAAATTAGTGATTTCGGGGCTTAGGGGGGATATTACAATCTAAGCTGATCGATTGTGCGCTGGACCGGCTGCCGACCTAGGTGAAGTGAATTGATTGTGACAATTTCTTAATAATAAGAGCCAACAGCCGCTGCTGATCTTCATGAAATGGTGCTTATTAAAAGCCCTGTAGTATTATTATTATTATTATATCCAAGGTAAATATTTAGGGTTTAACTTGCCTAGTGTTTGAGTAATTGGTTTTAAATCGGAGGGATTGGTTTGGTCCCGAGGAATTTTCGAAAAAATTCAGAGGGACCAAACCAAATCCCGATGATTAAAACAATGATGAAAAAAAAAGCTAGCGCAAAGTTATAAACCTCATGCATACAACCATCGAGATTAAGAAATAATTAAATCCAAAATAATTTTTTTATTGAAGAAATGTCCATGTGGTTCAGGAATCTTGTGATCATCTCATTTCGTGCCGTCATCATCCCCGTATGCAATTGAACAGTACAGTGGACCATTTCTTGTTGTTTACCAATCACAAACTAACAGCGCTTGCGCATTTGTCTATAGAGCAGCGAGTGGCGCCGCGATAAGTAGTAACGTCATTTGTGGAGGTCATTATAATTAACTACGCGGTCATTGTGAAATATCAATGACCCGCATTAGCATTAGCGTCTTTACACTAGAGTAAAAAATATGATTGGCGCAACGCAGGCTTGCGCCTTTTCATGAAGGATATGAATAGTAATCTATGGTGAACAAGGTTCCAAATGTTTTAACAATATTTTAATACCATCTTCCTTGGGTGACAAGTGTATGTTTTTCACAGTGCAGTCACTTAAAAAAAAGGTTACAACACGACTAGTTCCATAAACAGATAAGTGGAAAGCATACTGATGTTTAATGCGAAAAACTGTATTTTAAGGCCCTGTCAGCCAAGAGTGTTGAAATTGCTGCTTTAATAGCTACTTTTGCATATGATATAACAATGCATTGGGTGATGTGAAATATGAAGGTAGCGTGAACGCCTATTTTGAATAATCCGGTTTCTGGGGTCAAAATTTCAATATAAGGACAGTGACTGGTTCATCCAAAATAATGTAAATAGAGTTTTCCATATGCTACGTAGAGCGATAATACAAGAATCGACACATTTGTTGAAATAATGATCCAAGGCCAGGGGGGGGGGGGGGGCTGTGTGTGGATACCGTTCATTGTTACATTTCACAATGGAGTGTTATTCTAATCATTGCTCCCATTTGTACCACAAAGGGGGTGGTGCGGATCCATTGTGTAAAATAATGGAGCACAAATTGTGTGGTATCACTCCATTCATAACAAATAATGGAAAAATTGTTAAACAATACCATGACGTTATAGGTGTTATCAAAAGAACATATTGGAAGAGAGGCGATCAGGATTTGTTGGGAAGATTTTATATATGGGCAAATAAAAGTTATGCCCATTCACACTTCCCTGTTGTCGTGTTATTATTAACAGGGTAAAGTACTGAATAGGCCCTTGGTGCGAAGTTTGTGTAACCTAATTACAATATATTTTGTCATATTACCAATCAGTTAAGTCTTGCTGTGTTTAGTCTATTTTTGTTGCAATGTGTCACAGATCCAATGGGATCAGAGTGGTGAGTGTCCTCCTGTTGACGAAGGAGAGGGCCACCATGGTTGGTGTATGTGCTAATCTATGCTCAGTGGAGACCGAATGCAAACACAAAACGCGCAACGATGTTGCCCCACTTCGCGGGGGATTCGATGTATGGACACTATGCTAGTAGACCCACCAGGTAAGTTAATATGATCCTAATTAAATATTTTTTGTCTGTACATCAACTGAATTTCATTATTAGGTAGCAGGCAGGTATGCCAAAATACAATTCTCCAAATATGCACAGGTGAAGAATTTTCTCACTTTTAAAGCGGCGCTGGCACATTTTCAGAAAATATGAAATGTATTCAGTTTGCTCCCAAATGATAGTCTAGGTAATTGGAAGAATAGAGATATATTTTACACTTAAAAATAATATACCCCAAAACAGAGTACATTAATAAGAGACTAAAAATATCCAGGTAATTTGTAGGCTAACTTTTAAGTTTTCCAAAACTTTAATCAACAAATGTGTCTGTTACATGAATATCATAGACTCGTACTCATTGATATTAAAACCACAAAGGTCACAGACCGGTCTAACAAGGTGCATACCGTCGAATCAACTCCGGCGTGTGTTTTCTTGTGTTAAACGCCATTTCCGCGTCATCTGCTGAATTGTGTCGCCGGCAACATTAATTATAAAATCATTCTGTTTACCAATAAGCGTGTTGATTTGGGCTTAATAATTTCAGGTGAGGGCTAATGTATATACAAGCTTTACAACCACGCAAAAATGTAGATTTTGACAAATCTAGAGGGCGCACTATTTTTCAAATGTGCCAGTGTCTCTTAAATGAGTAGGGATCATTTGGTTTCCATGAACCCCCTGGGCACTACCTGCCTATCTATCGGCATCTAAGCAGTTAGTGCAGTAAAAAGTTCATATTCTTTTCCTGCCAACAGAGACATTGTGTCCACTGTGTCCACTGCTATTTGCTCCAGTCTGCGGATCTGACGGTGAAACGTACAGTAGTAGCTGCGAGCTACGACACAAGGCTTGCGTTGAAGATCTGCTTGACCTGTATGTGGACTACTCGGGTGAATGTCAGCCTGATGTAGAAATTGCCGAGCCAGGAGAGCTGCGCAAGATTCAGCGAAGATTCCGTGTGACGGCAGACATGTCACCCATAGTTCGTGTCTTGGCTTACTACATCAGACCAGACGGGGAGGTCATAGCCGACGCCATGAGTTTCAAGGTTAAACCAACATTTGAAAACCAGGTAAGATGGTGCTTTACAATCTGCTAGTGTTAGAGACATTTTGTCCATGACAGGACTAATAGTCTAGCAGATTTTAGGGGTTCCCATGCACCCCCTTAAAGGCACTATCAGTGATTTGCTAAATTGGAAAATAAAAAAATCATAAAAAATCCGATTTTTGCATGTCTGTAACAAGTATATGTATCCTAACATACCCTGCAAATGATAAGACCCGAAGCAACCTTATAAGGACAAAATTGGAAATTTTAGTCATTACTGTCTGTACGGATACTTCCTACAACACGTAATTGAATGGAGATTCTCAGCTTGGAACACTGCCGTTTTCTTCCTTTTCTGCCAATTCTTCAGTTGGAAAAAGTAACTTATGAGAATTCTACAGACCTATCCCTCACTTTTAAAATATTCCTGCAAATTTCAAATATTTTCACTCTTTTGGATAAATCACTGATAGTATCCTTAAAACTAAATTATGACATGATTTTTAGAATCTTAACGACATCTCCTTAAAAAATGTTGATGTTACCAAAATCGAAAATTGTCCCACAGGGTCCATTTGGCAGCCATCTTGGATTAGAGAGAGTAACCGTACAAAGTGGTTTCAATTGTTGAAACAGTATCTCAAATATTTGGTCTCATCATAAAAAATCAGAACATATACTTGGCATATTCTGATGTTCAGTTACGAGATATGGTTGAAAAGTGAATTTAAAGGGTTGATAAAGGTCATTGAACTTTGATGCTCATTGTACAGGGGGCCAAACTTTCGAAAGACTGATCTTGAAAAATTGTTGTTAAGTTGTTGGTATGAAGGCTTCCTGATTTTGTCTAAATTGGATTATCGAATCAAATCTTGGTACTTGGTACTTGGTGCTGTAATCCCTCTCGCAACTACTTTGCAGATAAAACTGCGGATGCCTACTACATGCATGTGTGACGTGCAGAACCCAGTGGCGCGGCTGGTCAGTGATAAAACAATGGCTAAAAAACTAAAGCGCCTTTAGGTTTTGCAAAATATGCACGTCTTATTTTTAGGCAACCAAGTCGCACACATGGCTCTCCATTACTCAATTCTCTCCACTGGCTTCCAGTTGCCCAGAGGATTAAATTCAAAGTTCTTCTCATGGCCTTCAAAGCTTTTCATATCCCTCAGTATTTTGTCTTCATATTTCCAGGTTTACCGGTCTTCTTTTGCTCTCTGTTCTAGCTTATCCATCAATTTTGTTGTTCCTCATTCAAATAAACAATCTGGTGATCGTGCCTTGTCAATCGCTGGCCCTCGCCTTTGGAACGAGCCCTCTGCCATTTGTGACCTTGATAGTCTCTCAGTTTTTAAAAGCCATTTTAAAGTCTCATCTTTATCCTAGTGTTTAATTTTTCTTTCCTCTTCCAGCACCTTGCCTACTTTGTAAAAGCAACTTTATAAATCTCATTATTATTATTAGTGCATATCAAGTTGTTACATTAGTTTACTGTGTGATGGTAGCCCTTTCTTGTCTTGTTTAAGCTGGGGGCACTCATATGAGATGTAAGCTTGAGGATGTGCAAAGAATATGGGTCTTTGGGTGAGAGACAGCCAAATTGCTCAAAAAAGGTGTTTTCAGGTAACAAATTTGCCAACTTTACCCCCAAATGGCGTCTTTGGGTGAAGTTTTTGCAAAATATTAAAAAAATAAGTCTTAGGGTGACAGGTAAAATTTGGGTGACAGAAAATCCTATTTTATTCAAGTTGAAAATGAATTTGAAGACAAGAAAGCCAAGCCAGCCAGCACAACTCTACTGAAAATATCTGCTGCCCCAACAGATACAAGGTATTTAGCATGTGCTGCGTTGCCCTTTATCATTCAGTAGACATGAATACTGTAATTTCATTGGTTGATAGTCCTTCGAGATATTTCCGTATAACTTGGCTCTCCTGAGTAATACAAGTAATATATCCCGTATCATACAGCACTTTATCAGTATCACACGCGCGTGCTCAGTTTCCATGGAGAGACACGGCCCGAGCATAATCTAGTATCTGTGTAAGCGCCATATGATACGGAGTGTACTGCAAGCATGTGTGCGCGCTGCTCGCTACTTGCACTATAAATAACTTTCCTTCCATAAGTATAATGCAGAGGCCAAAATTGAGCTATAGGCCTAAGTAATTAAGTGAAATTAAGACAAGGCTCAGTTTATGTTGTAATATAAATATTGTGGTATGGCACCAAAACCATTGATATCTTTTCGTATTGCATAACACCGGCTCAGAAGACCTTCCCAAGTACCTTTTCGCCTACAAATTTGTTTTTTCCGTGCCATCGGGAACCCCTCATAGCAATAACATGTAATCATAGTTCCGCACAACAAATGTTCCTAGTACATTATTGAGAGCTGCGCTTAAGTCTAGTGGGTTCAATTTCTAATGTATGGTATATGAATGTTCAAGAAACGATTCCCAATTGCTATGCGCTTCTTTGTGTAAACAGTATTTTAAATATTTCTTCATCTTCAGAATTTCTTGAAACCAGCCAGAAAGCTAGTATCAACTGTAGGGCATTTAAAGCGTATGATTGAGCGAACAGGAAATGAGTGTAGGCCCCCTAGCATCCCCCAGCGGCATGATTAAAACAACGGCGCGTAATATGAGACTATTTACATGATTTACGTCACCAGCCTGGCATCAGCTCTGTGTTAACAACTTCCACTCGTACTTTCGTAGTACTTTCGACACATGATTCCCTACTTCTAAAGATAAATTTCTAGTAATTACAAGTTTCAGTGAATATATCCAGCATTTTTACTTATTTGTATAACTGTTGGGTCATTTGGTAAGAACTCGATAAAAAACTGTCGGAATAGGCGGTAACTTGGACGGGTACCGGGGACGGTAACTTGAGTCTAGGAAGTTGAGACCGAGTCTAGGCAAGGATGTACGATTTGTATCATCATGTCTAGGCATCGGGCTAGGAACGGGGCTAGGAATATCGGACTTGCATGTTTATTTTCTTTTGGACTTGACAATATCAAATTCATGTGCAGTGCTTAACATTGAGTTTGTGTACCATTCGTGACTGTGTACTCTCTAGCGTAGACTGTTGATACACTTGACTGATGTTACCTTCCCGGCAACAAAGAAAGAAATGGAGTCAACACGCATTTGCCAGTCAATAATATGGTTCGCGCGCAAAGGATTATGGGGGCGGGCTTCCAAGCTGCTGTTGTATTGTATGAACAAACAGGGGATAACTAATAGTATTCACTGTTTTAAGGTTGCAGTCTCAAATGATTTTGCTAGAGCCAATCACATTTTTATTTACCAGTAGGAATATGAAATGGTTTATATATATTTCATTATTAAAATGCCCCATGTGTATTATCATGTTTAATTCTTCAGGTTGAAATTGAATTTGAAGACAAGGAAGCTAAACCAGCTGGCACAACTCGGCTAAGAGTGTCTGCTGCCCCCAACTCACTCTGCGCTCTTGGTATTGTTGATAAGAGTGTCCATTTACTGGGAGGCGATAACTCAATTACAAAGAATAAGGTTAGTATCTTGTACATTTATAGTATCAGTAAATGTTGTCAATAGTCCAAACGACACCTTACTTTAATTGTGATAACGATACTCAGTATAAAGACAATTGCCATTGAAATTGAAGCATTTTTTATTTTTATGCATATGTGGTGCAATACCACAGTGCGATTACCGCATATCGCCCAACACTGCACAATACGCAAAATATTGGGCATTCGGTCGTGCAACTCGTCAAGCAAATACTATGTTTTTATTAGTTTTGAAGCCATTTTAAAACTATTTTTGTCAAGTCAGCTTCTTCTTGCATAATAATAATAATATTGGATGACTTTATTCGGCTGATAGCAGAAAATATCGCCCTCGCCAAGAAAATATCAGGCTCGTCTTCGACTCGCCCGATATTTGATCTAGGCTCGGGCGATATTTTCTGTTATCAACCTCAGCCATCCAATATTATATAAATATCTAACCTCTGTATAAGCTAAATTTGGCCTTTGACTTACAGTATTGGTTTTTAACTATAAGTTGGAGATGGCACAAACTATACATTTTTTGAATCTGTATGACCGTACCAACAAAATTGAATCACTTTTTGTGGGCCGCCAGCTATAGCTGGCAGGACCACTTAGCAATCCGTTGTGCGTGTGTATGTATGTGTGTGTGTGTTTGTATGGATGTGTGTGTCAAAAATTGTTAAGTTTTTTCATGGGGCGGCCCACAGCTTATATTCTTTGAATATAGCGAGCGCGAAAGCCGAGAACCGCGAAATTCTAGTTAACTTTGATCTCCTGTATAACCTTTTGTGACCCCCTACCTCACTTAAGCTACCCCTTCATAATGTTTGTTTTGCATTTTCGTGTATGCCATAGTATTAGGAACCCCTGGTATCATTGCCTCTTTGTCTCCACCCAGGCGATACCAGTACAGCTACTTTAGATGGTCTGGCTTACCCACTACGTGCCACATCTGTCAAATATTTTTGGGGTCTTCTGTGGGCAAACACTATGGCTGCATGTTCCTTCCGTGCATGTGTGTGTGTGTGTCTGTCTCAAACTTTTTAGCTCACTTTTGTCTTGCCCATATATTTTCAATGCTAAGTCCATTCAGTGCATCATGAGAACCTTCATATATTAATCAAATGTCACATACCAATGTCAAAGTGCATCTGAGGTCAAGTTGTAAAATTTAATAAAAAGTAAATGCATTTTTTTAATATACTTTTTTGTCCATATCTTTTAATGCAAAGAAAGGCCAGTGTCAAATTACTCTCATTTGCTATAGTCAATCCAACCTCATATGTCCCCCCAAACCATTTGCGTGGAGGTATAAGCTCTGATGTATGAGGGGGCAATAATAAAACTTCACAACAAGTCATTGATTTTGAAAATCGTTTTAGAGGATAAAATGAGAGTATCATAATGATCACTGCCAGGCCAGTGTGGGATTTAAAGAAGGGCAGGCCATCAATATTTTTCCTTGTGTTATGCAGGTGCATTTGAATGTCCAAATGTACACCAAATAAATTCAGGTAGATATGTACAGTGTATGTACAAGAATCTGTAGGCGATTTAATTAATTTACACATAGTACATGTACAACAAAGTTAAATTGACATTTGGCCACAGGAATCCTATTGAATATCAATTGAAAGAAAGCATGAAGAACGCAAAGAATTTTATTATTGCAATACATAGTAAAGTTTGTTGCCAAACATAACAAGGACTTTAAACTAAAATCTGTTCAAAAATTGTTCGAGGAAGCTCTACAAAAAGTCACCAAAATAGATTGGAAAAATGCAATAAAACATGTTATCGGGATAGAAGACTCCTGCTGGAGCAAGGAGAATATTGTTGATATTGACATAATCAAATCCTAATCAAGCTGACGGAGAACAGTTGAATCGGAATCAGACGATGACTGAATGTAAGTGAATTTTTAACTCATAATATACGATATACTATAGGCCTATGCATCATGGTTTTATTTCATGAAAAGTTTGCAAATGTACGACAAACATTACTTTTTTTGTGCTCAGTCCTAATTTTTCATTCAACGCAGAGTCAAATCCTATTGTGATCGGCTTATCATTATACTACCGATTACACCTGAAGTGATTACCCTATTCTATACAATTGTCGCAGCCCCAAAATATAGAGGGACGGGCATATGAGGTTGGATCGACTATACGTTCAATTCCAATTCAGCCCAATCTCAGCAATATATTGATCTGCACTAACACCTATGTCCTACGATGGTTTTTGTGTGCATTAGGTGTTTTCAGCACTGACAAAGTACCAGTTATCAGATACAGATGGTCAAATAGAACCAAGCACTCACTGTCCCATTGTATATCCCTGGTGGTGGCGAGGTGGGGATTTCAAACGCCGTAGGAGGTATGCTATCATCCCAACCTTGGGAGTAGAGTATGACGATGCTTCACTTGCATTCCAGGTAGGTAGAAATGTCTTATTCCATCTAATCAAAACATCTCATGCAGTGTTAAATGGTGATGAACTCATGATTGCTGCACTTGTATGCAAAGTATACTACTCCCAATTCCAATTCCATTTAAAAAAAAAAAGCATTTCGCATTACCATTTTTCATTTCGCATTGTGATTTTTCACAATTCTTCTGAGACAAAGTTTTTTTTTTTTGCCTAATAAATAATAAAAAAAAATCCAATAGCACTATGTAGTAATAGCACTGCATGTTATTTTGTCCTACAACCGTGGAAAAAATTGTTGGAACCTTTGAACGATTTTCGGAAAACTGTTTCCCCGTCTTCTCCAACCAATGTTGAATGGGGTATTGTCATCAGCAGTCTTGCCAATTCTCCCAACATTGATTGATTTGGTTTGGGGAAAGGCAAGTTGAAGTGGAAGGTTGGGGCTTTCAA
>JAMKCH010049889.1:0-11494 GCA_023653785.1 Ophioderma brevispina | reverse complement strand
AATGAATGCTTATTCATTTATGGAGCAATGATGACTTGGTCAGAATTAGGTTTGCGTCGTCAGAGATGCTATCGATGAAATCGCTTAAATTAACATAATGTTACTTAAAGTGTGCAGATAACAAATCTTGAAAAAACTTAGGGGGGTACGGTACTCAATTTTGAGCATGGATGGTTTAAAAAAGGGCATGTTTCGCCCAAATTTACTACAGTAGTCTATGGAGTCTCCTCCACAACCTTTTCCTCTTCTGCCTCACTAACTAATACCCTTTGCGTATTTTGCAATTCTTATCTTACTCGAGCTCCCTTCCAAGTTCTCCCTGCGCGTTTTTCAACTACAGAAAATGAAAATTTGCACCACATTAGGCTTATAGTGAAAAAACGATTCGATAGAATTTTTGACTTCTTCACCTTATGTTCAGGGTTTTGATGGAGATCTTTTCGAAAATGTAATAAAAAATAGGGGTGCCGGGATTACTTTCCAGATAAATGGCAAAATATGTCAAAAAATAATCTATTTGGCACGGGCGTTGTCAAATCCGGGACGCATATGCACCATTTGGTGCGTAACCATCGCGTTGATAAAGGCGCGATCTAACGCTAGTTTTCGCTTAACGGCCAGACGCTTCTCTTGTGCCATAACAAAATAGAAATCTGGTGTTACTTTTCTGGGTTTGTTCACCGACATAAGGTCTTTCTTTAAATCATGTTTAGCGATTGACCAAAATAACATTGGCAGAAACAGTAAGCTTAGGGCTTTACCATTCCGTAAAAGTGAGATAGCTTGAAATGCATGCGGGGGGGGGGGATGTTCATGTTTGTTCACACTGAGTTTTTAAATTTATTGTCGTATAAATGTTTGAGTTTGGTTCAATGTATGGGATTGCTAAATCTAAATTATACATTATTAATACTTAGGTATTTTTATTTATTCATTTATAGTTCTAAGGTTGTGTTATTATGTCAATAAATCTCGAAAAAAATAGGGATCTGCCGCCAAGGCGGTTGAAGGCTTGAGGAACTGAGAATTGGTGTAAGCAGTCTTTATAGCAAACGTAAGTTTGACATACTTCAGTCCTTTTTGAGTAAAAATTAACAACAAAGAGTCAACAGGTTTCCTAATTTTCATATAACGAATAAAATTTGGGTAGAATTTATGCACAAGGGGTTAAAGAAAAGGGGCAGATTCATAGGACGGCTGAGGGCCTGAGTGTCTACTAAACTGTCGGAAAACCAGGTCCCGAAAGGCACAAACTGCATGGCTTGGGACTTTCCCCGCTGCACACAACCTATACACCCTACACCACCCAGGTCTTTGTCCCTAATAAAGCACCTTTGTGAGGTTCTTTGTAAAACCAGAAAAGGTTCCATGGCCAAGAAAATGGTTCTTTGTAGATCTTAAACTCTGAACCTTTAAAGGTAACACCCATTTTTTCTGTGAGTGTTTGACCTATATTTTTCCACATTATGTAATTATCGATATTTCTCGATGCGTCGGATTAACGGGTGCCTGTTGGACCGCCGGTTTTTAGTTGTTGGACGTTAGACGAACGGTTCATTCCTTTAATTTCTGACCACATTAGCGATTTTTCTTTTAAAGAATATGTTCTTTTCCGCTCAACAAAACATGTTTTATTATGGTGAAGAGAAGGGCATGGCCAGCTCTTCCTTTTGCGCTCACAACACATAGCATTTGTACGCGCTGAACAAACGAGTTCTCCGCGAAATCGGCGGTGAGCATACGAGATTCAGGCAAGGCGCAAGGTGAAATTTGACATACGAAACGCAGTGCGGAGCTAGTTCTCTGCCGACGCAAAAATCTTAAATTATCCCTGACACTTGGAGGGAATATATTAGAAAAAGTTATTAAATGGTTAAGTATGAAGTAATATGTGATAACCAATGAGAAACACTCTAAGAACAGTAGTTTCAGACCGTAAGGGTATGTTAAAGGTATACTTCTAATTCAAGCATCCCTCCTTGGACCGGTATGCGACTTAAACTACAACAAAATATCCATTTGATACTATGTTTGTGCTAATGTGTCTCACACAACATCCCATATACATTCCAAATAATATTCAGTGCGAATGACATGGTCAGATCAAATGCAGAACAGAGGGAAAAATTATGAAAATTAAAAATTACTTGCAAAAATAAATGCTCCCTCAAATAAACGCTCTCATTTTTCCATTAATATTTACGAAACTAATTTCATACTTGCGCAAATAAATAATTAACAATCGTGATTGCAAAAAAATGGTGGCAATATCTTGCCGACCCAAAGTGAAAAGGCATTTGTTGGACAAATTTCGAGCGATACCTTTGATCAGCACAGATTGGTGAGAAATTACATCTATATGTAAAATAAGAAAACTGGCATTACAAAAGCTCAAACCTTGAAACCAAGTATACTGGGTATGTGCTGATTTCAGCAATTTCAAACAAATCAGAAAAGGTAAAAAAAACACAAAAACTAAAAAACACCAAATTGTAAAAAAAAAAAGAGGAATTATTTTAATAGGCCAAAGGTCAAATTCAATGTACAGTAATGTAGGTAGTAATAAGTGTCTGATCAAGTACATAACTATATTTCATCAGATAGCTTGGTGTTTCAAATAAAGTATCAGGATGAAAAAAAACACCACCAATTATGTGTTATTTGAACATAACTTAACTTTAAACACTCAAACTATTATTGCTTATCACAGCATCGGAGAAAAATTGCATTCTTATATCCAATGCAGCACAACACAACTAAGTTTGTATTTGGCCATCCAACCTTTTTTACAGATTAGTGCAAAAAATTTAAAACTAGCTCAAATAGAAAAAAATATTTTCAATTTGCAGAAAAGGCTTAAAAGTGAAGGTTATATCGGTATTAACTCATCAAGTTACTTTTTACAACTAAAGATCGACCAGAAAAGGAACGAAAAAGGCAGGGTTCAAGATATGACTCTCCATTCAATTACTGGGTAGGAAGTGTCCATTCGGACAATAATGACAAAATATCGTGATTTTGTACTATTAGACTGCTTCGGCCTTATCATTTGCAGGGTATGTTAGGGTATCCATGTAGACTTGTTACCGACATGCAAAAATCTGATTTTTGATGATTTTTTCAATTTTCTGATTTAGCAAACACTTGATAGTGCCTTTAAGACGATTAGCGCAAAGTGGATATGAGTCCTTGAAATCCCGGCCAACCATGGTTAAGGCTGTTTTGATCATTAACAGACCTGTATTAATCAGTTTCCATGTAAGCCAATTCTGTGAAGTAAACTTTGTAGCATGGTTGCAATGTCTTGTAATGGCAACAAAGGCCTAGTCTCAACAGGGGCAACTCTCACTTTTAATTGAAATCTACTATAGTGGACAAGGTTATACTGATAAAATCATTCTTGTTCAAAAGTTTGGCTTGAGTAGGATAAGATAATGCCTTAATTCTTAAAAAGTCAAATCTGAAGTTGACAACATTTTTGCCAAATTTACATGTTTAATTAAAGTTCAGGTTTTTGCAGAAACTATTAGTAGGTTATGGTACTCAACAAGGTGGTGACCACTCCAAGAAATGACCCATTCATAATATGCTTTGAACACTTTGCTCAATTGAAAACATGATTAAGTAGGCAGTTTTAAGCTTGCAAAAAACAAGGCGGTAAATAGGCCAAGGAGCAAATATGACAGGTCGTCGTGAAGTTGTCAAAACTTTTGTTTGCAAAAATGATGTAAACCAATGTTAAGCTGAAAAAACTGGAATATGATTTAATGCAAAAACTTAAAGGTGCATTTCATGAATTCCAAGCACCTTCTGTTTTATTAATAGTTCACTAGATATCATGAGAAGAAAAAAAAACGTGTTCCAAAACAATTGGTTGGTTTTCCGATCTTGCGGTTTTGTGTTATGAGCAATTTTTTTTTTGGTTTCCCGACGGTCCCATAGGCCACTGTGCGGTATTTTCCATTACAGGCAGAATTACAAAACTGTGAAAGTTCTTACAGATACGACCGAATATGCACGAAAGATTAGGTATACATGATACTAAGGCGAACAGGTCGATGCCTATAAAAATCTCAACTTTTTTTTTTATGTTAGTCGGGGGCAAGGTGGTGCGATCACAAAATACACCTTAACATAATGTGTGCTCAGCTCTCGATGTTGTAAAATGAGCAAGACTATTAGATTTGGGAAATTTCTAGTAAATCCAAAAGCGCTCACTTCAGGGTGTTTAGAACCAGGGTTAAGAATGGGCTACAATATCCTGAAATGTTTTCATGAGGACAACACACCATGTACTGACTAATACCATATGAGTAGAGTAAAATCTCGATTCCCTTTGGCACAGGTCAGTACTTCATTCACCAGTGTATTAGAAATCATACACCCCCTGGTTTTTGGGTAGATATGATACCCCGATCACACAAGGTCAGTTCATGTCAATGTATGTACAAGTACAACTCATGAACTGTGTCCTTGGTGGATGAGCATATGTAACTCATAGTGACATCCCACAGGTGAGTTGGGGCCACACCTTAATCCATGGTATATGCAATGCTTACCAATCTGCAGCACTGGAGCTAAGTAGTCCTTGCGGCCCATATTACTGGCCTGTTGTTCTGTAGTGCCTCCGTTTAGGGACAGTCTGTGTGAACGATGACCAAGACCACCGCAGAAAGAACAGCCACGCTCATCTGAAATGACACCAAAATAAAAAAATGTTAAGTATACCGGGAGTGATATTTTAAAGAGGGATCATTGGTTGGGCCCGACAGTAGCTCGGTTGATTTTCTCTTTTCGTTATTGTTATATTCTAGACCATAACTTGACTTAGGGGTTATTCAGATAGAAATTTGTTTAGGGGTACAATTTTGGGAAAAGCATGCTAAAAAACTTGTTTGGGGATAATTTTGCTACAGAGGAAAACTTGTGTAGGGGTGCCTTGAAGAAGTTGGTCACGCATGTGACCAAATTCTTCCGGTCCTGATTTACTGCAAAAATCTTAGAAGTATTCATTCAATAGGATAAGTCAAAACTGGATGGTGGATTTTTTCTTGTATATTGGACCTTCAATGCTAACCGCTTCCCTAAATATATTATTCAGCGGAACTTAACATTATTTAAGCATGTAAATTGAAATTTCATTAGCCAAATTATTTGCATTCTTTTTGTACTATATATAAGTCAATGTCATCCATAGAAGGTTTCATCCCGTTATTTTTAAATGATATCGCCACAGTTAATTTTTCACACAAGTGGTGTATTTCTGTTCACAGAATAAGAGTCAAGTGAAACCGAACAAGTTGCTTTATTAAAATGTTTCAGATCAAATTGATCATAATTACTTTTTTGGCACCCAAATAATGAAGTATGCGTATCAAAAAAGTCTGAGCGGTCTGCTGGCCAATGGCCCCGTGAATGAATAGAGGGTTCAATGGAATGGTCGGTAGTATCTTCTGATCTAAGGGTGACACCATAGATCAAGGGTGAGAAAACGGAGTTTGGATCGGGCAGATTGGTAATTGAACAGAGACATGTGGTCAGCAGCCTCTCCAGGTCCCCCAACATTGAATTGAGAATTTGTTAAAAGAGAAGACCTCTTCTACTTTCTAAAAACAACTTACCCAAATGCGATCTCGGTGTGAACATGGGGAAGGTTCCAATATTGCTCCTTGAAAGTGTACAAACTAATATCTTACTAGGACTGTAGTATTGACACAAGACCTCACATATTATTAATACACATCATTTGTCACGACCACAGCTTCCCCTTGACTATTAACACTTGAAACCATTGAATGTGGTTACGCTTTAAAGGTCATAGCTAGTATCATACTACTGCACCAACTAACCGCTCAATTCTATTTTAGTAAGGAAGTCCACAATCAATAAATTGTGCAACTTTGGTTCATTTAACCAAAGGTAAGTGACTTTAGGTTGTTTGGGATTCTGAATTTGATGTAGTCGTAGTTCTTATCAAATTTTGGCACTTGTAAGTAGAGGTCCAGGCCTTACAGCACAAAAATCAATTGAAAATATGTATTTGAAAGTGAATAAATGGTGTTTTCCAATGTTACATTATTTAAAAAAAAAATCACACTACACAATAATTTTGTTTTAAATTAAGGGTTGTTGTTTGAAATTTGTAAAGTGTTCAAGAATGTAGATGTCTTTGCTTTCCACACATCATTAAGAGATATCCGCGTTTGTGAATGGTTGAGAGCCGGTCATGAACAACGTTTAATGCCCTGGCAGTAATCGATTTCTGATCACCTTTTGGGTTAGGCATGTAGAAAGAGGGTGTAAACGTGGGTACAATGAGCATGGGGCTAGGCATATTGTCTCAAAAATAAATATTGAAGCCCAATATACTTGAATACTAATCAAACACATATATTTTCAGAATATGTGTTTTGTGTTAATATAAAACCATAAACCTGCTTTCAAATATTTTGCATGTTAGTGCACATTCGAGCACACACCTAGTCGAATGGAACATCCATTGATGACAGCGAGAGTCCTGCTTTTTAAGTTGAAGAGGACGAAAACCATGACATGAAAAAGAGTGATTTGCAGCTGATTTTGGAAGATTTAAGGTACCAACATGCAAAATATGATGTGTGAACGGGGTTCACTTCCATGGATAGTTTCAGAGTAAAACGCCTGGTTTTGGCCCTCGGGCAGGCTGGCGGGGTCGCTTCGCGAAGCCCCCCCGGCGCCGGCCTACCCTACTTAGGGCCAAAAAAGCCGTTACTCATGAACATCCATGAGTGAACCCTTAAATCATACCACACACATACACACACACGTGAACATACACACACACATTGTTTTTTTAATTTTGTATTTTCAGCTCAAATTAGGACATAAAACACAGACGAAGCGGTCTCGGACAGCCCTCCGGTCTGCCGATCCCTAATCTAGAACATGCTTTGCTATGTAGGTACTATACCACCTGATAGGGATTATAATTGAATCTTGTAAAAACTTTATTTGGATGTTTCTAGTAAAATCAATCGGAGGGCATAAAGACAGATGCACATGATAACACCACCACCACCACCAAGCAAACCTAGTTTGGCAACTGATTACATTCAGACCCTATTGACTGCGCTTGTAAAAGTATTTACACTTGACTCCGTGTTATGTACATGAATGTTGACTGACTGGCCCTGTGGCTGTACATCGGTAGTTTTGAATATCGATATCCACAAAAACGCCAACGCGCATGACCAGTTGCCGTGGCCTCCGCCCAGCAGCAAAGAAATCAACCATCAAGAAAGTGGTTATTAAAAATTGATCTACAAAACTGATGTCTAACTGGGCCAGTTTACACACGCATCAACCCCATGGTCGTAGCTGCCAAGTGGACTTGAGACCAAAGGTGACACACGATTTACGTGGAGTTTCCTGACAGTAGTAGCAAAATCACAACCAAAATAACTTTGCGGTAAGCACTCCTGGGAGGAGGGTGACGAAACGTTAGTGGTGGTTTGCCCCCTCATGCCAACATTAAAACCACAAGAGATGGGCCCTTTTGAACATGTAAATAGCCTTGATATTGAAACTCACTCATTCATTATGTTGAGGGCGTTGTTATGACTCATTTACATCTTGCATCATGTGCGCCGACTATCTCGCTCTGAAACATTATATGACATAAATACTGACAGACAGGGACGCACTTTATATTATCATCTTATGGGGTCTGCCATGGGTGGTTCTGGGTGCGTCTTGATGCTGTATTATTAAGATCGAGCATAGCAATGATATACAATTTTTTCCTATATGAGGCATACTTTAAGCTCCTATCCACTTGCATTTTGTGTCGACCGCATCAAACCACAAGCATCACCTGTTTTTGTGACCCACCTTTCCTTTACTCTCATTTTATAACTTGTACCTCAGATGGACCTTTGTAAGTGACACTTACCATTATTCTCATAGGGTCTATCCCCAAGTTCTGTAGCTTGGGACTTTGTACTTGTCTTGATGATACCAATTTGTATTTTCGGCTCATTTTTTACACATTGAACCTCATATGATGACCTTTGACCCTCGTATGTGACCTTGACCTCATTATCATAGACGGTTTCCCAGGGCATCTATGACCCAATTTCTTTAGCATTGAAATTTTTACTCTCAAATGAGAAACCTTTTTTTTTTTTTTTTAACCTTTAAAAACACAGCAGATGGCCCCACACACTGTCGTACGGTCAGACAAAATGAGGACTTGTATGTCCTTGCAAAATCCTTGCACGCGCACAAAAACTGTAATTCTTTCAAACAGAAGCTTACTGGTTGGTAATTAAAGCTGATAATAGTATCCAAGTGTCTTTCTTCGGTCACATTTGTGACCTAAAACAGGTAAAAATTTTTACTTTTCAACTTCAACGCCAATGCTGTTTTTGCACTTAACCAAATCTGTTATTTACTTTGATATTATTAATAACATTGAGCAAAGTGGAGGCCTTCACTTTTGCACGGTCGGTATTAACCAAATATTGAAATTTCCCCCCCCCAAATTCAAAAAACAAAAAACATATTATTTTTTATAAAACCATGTTCACTACCAATCAATGAATTTACATGGCAGGCGCATAACCAGAACCTGGAGCCTCTGGATGTGCAAGACTGCAATAAGTTTTCCCCATTTTTTTTCCGGCTCGCTTCGCTCGCCGGTAGACCCCATATTTTTTCCCAGACGGTCGAATTCTGAAGGGGGGGTAATGGTGGGAGGGGAGCCACTTCACCTAGCACCCAGCACAACCCTATTATTTCTCCTTTCCCCTTTTCCTTATCACGTCTCCTTCCCCTTTTCTCTATCTCTTATTCCCTTCCTTTCCCCCTTTTCTTGTCTCTTTTCCTTCCCCCCTTCCCCTTTTCTTCTCTATTTTTCCCTTCACTCTTCTTCCCCTTTTCTTTTCCTTCTCCTTTTCCCTTCTTTCTCCTTCCCTTTTTCCTTCTCTTTCTCCCTCTTCTTCTCGTTCCATTTCTAGCTTCTCCATCCCCATTTTAGTTGTCCGGGGGGGGCCAGTCTGCCCCCCCCCCCCCCGCTGGTTAAGCCACGGTACAATGGATACACACATGTAGTTGGTGTGGATTTAACTTTTTATAATCCCTGATTTTCCTAAATTTGAATGGGCTCACGTCAGAGTCACAAGGATTTAATTTTGAAAATGTAAGAGGGCAAGAATTTGACAGAATACTGTATATCAATCATGTATTTTTCAAAGACAAATATAATTACATTTTATATGCATTTTCATGAGGCGCAGGCATACAATGAATTACAGCATTCCCTGGAACCCTATCATAGCTGTCATGTTAGCAAAAAGGGACATCGACATAACATGAAATATCTGGCCTCGGATGAACTTTGACCCTGGATGACCTCTTTTGATTTATTGCAATTCACTTGATCACAGATTATTTGTTCACACAAGATTAGTTCTTTTCAACAAGATTATTTCACCAATTTTCAAGTTGAATTAGATTAACTAAAAATATGAAAGGTAATGACAATTACAAAGTAATGACAAATAGCAATTAATGACAAATGCGGCAATTAGGGACAAATATGGTCGTATGTTTAGGGTTTACCATAGGTCCATGTTCATATTAGTGGGACACCTGATTTGGGGAGGACGTTACATTGGCACCAACTTTTTGAGTTAAGCAAAGTGCTACAAGATAAATATTGTCCAAATTCATAAATTTGGCTTATTTTAAACCTATTTATTCTCTTTTCAAAAGCATTTGTATATCAAATACGTTTTATCATTGTCGTTAATAAGCAAAATGGTAGCGGAGTCCACTGTGGAGGATCCGCGGTGCAGGAGCCGCGTGCATCCGTCCTGTGTTAAGTCTATGGGAATTTGGGTTTTTGACATGCGTACTATTTGTTCAAATGTTTTATAAACTGCAAACACTAGATATGGAGTTTTTTTCTCTTGCACAGGTTCCATACACATCTTAGTATAAAATCCAAGTACTTAACTCAAATTCAACCCTTAGTTAAAATGATTAATTAATTTGATTTAATTAATATTAACAGCATCCCGCAAGTATGCAAATCGTTTTCAAAACTAACACCAAAGCATCTCACTACTACATGCTTTAATCAATCAACATAGTTAAATTAATGACCAAACTAAGTATTCTTTTTCCACTAGTTAAATATGCCACATAATAATTAGTTACCACACAATTAACTAATTAATGTATAATTAACTCAATTTCATCATTGGATAGGCCTATTCGCATGTGAGACGATGGTCCGTACGTTCATATTAAAATTAAAAAATCAAACAGATTCAGTATGTTGGTTAATAAGACATGAAGTACTGGTTCCAATAGAGTGTATTATATCATGTTGGAAATTGATTGTTCAGACTCAACGGCAATCTCTATAAACCCATTGATTATGCTGACATAATTTGTTAGGCATAATTGCCATTTCATATTAATTTGAACACCACCCTGTATACCATGTGTTTCACATTTGAAATGGGGTCTGGTCGCTGTAGTACTGTTAATACTTAAATACATTAACTGATAAATTTCTTACATTAAAGGACCCTCACCCACAACAATAATTATAAGGTACAAGCCTAAAATAATGTACAATACGTAAATTATTGGCATCATTACAAGTTGATATCCAATTTTGTCATACCACCCTGTACAAAACTACTTTGTTTACTTTCCAGATCTTGTTATGATTCTTTTCTGCAGATTTCCACAAGTACCATGCTTTCCTTATGGTTTTAATTTATGGAATAATTTTGTCTTCTAATAAAGGCAAAGTTATTTTAATGCCAAAATGGTGGCCCTTTTTGTGAACACCCTGTATGTCACTTGTCCAAAAGCTGAATATACCAAATTTGATATGGTTTGAAACCATATAGTTCTGCCTGTAATATATAATTATCTTGCAGGTACTAACTTTCTTCAAGATTTTGCATCAGGTAACATATTAAGTGACAAAAATGTTTTTTTTTTTTTGGTTTTGCAACCTATATGTTTTTCTCGCACACCCGTATATCAATGTCAAATTGCAAATATAGAGTCCTTGCACCTTCAGCTTTCAGAAATGTATGGTTTTTTATAGTGTTGTAAACATCATTGAATGCTATGCTAGCAAATATAAGAAAATTGGATGAATTTAACTTGATTTTCCATGATGTAATGCTAGGGGGTGTCCCCACTATACGACACATGACCCCATCCGTATGGTCTATATGATAAATGCCCAGGTACATTGATTTTTTTTCTAAAAGGGGTCGGGCATTTATTATATCATTTGTTCAGTTACAACTTCCCCGCAAACCACAGCCAGCACCATCTGGGAATACATGGGCTCCTCCTTGCAAAAAAAAAAGGCTCGATTTTTGAACAGCTCCACAACAACATCAACAATAGCTGCATCCACAGTAGTAGTATAGTCAAGGACCAAATAAGGCGACCAATTGCGCGTCTGACTAATTTGACGGTG
>JAMKCH010049888.1:0-10702 GCA_023653785.1 Ophioderma brevispina | reverse complement strand
TCCGACTCGCGAACGAATGTTAACAAGAACGTCACCAAACCACATGGGCGAATGGCAGTCATAGTCGACGGGTTTCCCACTTTGCTCGTCAAGGGTTCCTTCCCGTGCTTTTGAGCTGCTATTTTCTCGATACTTTTAAATCCTTCTAAAATTTATGATTATTTATTTATCTTTGTATATTTAGGTTTTTTTTCGGTTGTAGACTTAATATTGCGGACCTTGGTGTTATTAATTTGACTTAAGCCGTCACTGATCTTGAACGGTTGTTGTGACAAACTGGAGCTTGATGTAAAAATGTCAATCATCACAGACCGTAATCGGCGTTTATGTGGCCGCTCTACCGACAGCACATTCGATCGTTCTTGTTGCCGCATTGATACTGGAAGACCCCTTCTGATTGATCCGATTGTGTGGTTAGCTTCAAATATTATGAAGATGGGATATAAGTTTTTGACAGCATTAATGATTTTTCCCGGCTAAATTCAGTGTCAAATGTTGATTTTTAACCAGAGAAGATGGTATTTAAACGAATGAATTTACTGGAATCAACTTTGCAAACAACCCTGACGAAATAAACGGCTTCAGGGGAAAAATAAACGGCTTCGGGAAAAGCATTAATTGAATCACACAACCTTATATTAGGCCCTCGTAAAGGAATAACATACCCGTTTCAGCAACATCAAAGGTAAATCTTGATAATTAGCTCATCATTTTTAAGAACCAAAGGAATAATCATAGCTAGTTTTTGTTTCAGGAAAAGTTAAACAGCAAATAAAAGTAAAGTTTATTTCAAACAGTCAGGACATCCGATTACCACGGGAGATTACCCAAGTATGAATTGCGATATTACCGTGAACGGCGATACGGTCGCCCTTACACTGAGTAAAAACCCTTTCCAATAAAAATATTATTTATATGGCTTGAAATATCTAAAGTAAAACAAATATTTATTCAGCATCGTTGAATAATGTTTTTGTTAGTATACTTCAAGCCTATGGAGAATTATACTTTGCCAAAAAGAAGAATAACAATCAATGAAACTACCAAGTAATTCTTGATGTGTGCATCTTGCACATAACATATCTACATACACACATATATACACATACACACACATACACAGACACACATACATTACCTACATACAAACATACAAATGGGGGGGGGTGCGCCCACCACCCACCCACCACAATGCAAAACGCAAAAAATCTTTGGATGTAATATTTTCATCTTGTCTCTGCGAAGATCACAACAGACACACACACATAAACACACACACACAACATATAGACATACACACACTCCCACACACGCTCGCACCCACACGCACAATGAAAACGCACAAAATCTTTAGATGTAGTTTTTCACTCTTGGAATGGATTTCACTCTTTTAGAAAGTGACTCCACCTCTGGAAAAACTCCTTAAAAGCTTTGTAAACCACGCCAAAAACATGTTTTTACATGTAAGGGAGTTAACAAGGTAGTAAAAGAAGTACTACATGTAATTGTACACAAACATTAATTTAAATCCATGGGTATTGCCTTAGGCACGAGATATGAAAAAACTCCCCAAATTTAGCTTGTTTTATATTAATTTTGATTTCTTTAAAGGTGGTCTCTATAAAACAGGAGGTTTTTGTGGTCGAGAGTAATATGTACCCACTGGTAATTGCACTTCCCTTAATTCTCATGTGGATCCAAAGACCTGCAAATAATTGGTTGTGGTGGATCTGAAAGCTTGGTTTACAAAACAAGTAGAGTATTGCATGCATTTTGATAAAATTACTTCACTTATAAAACCCGGAGGTTGTACACAATAACTCAAATGATAATCAAAATGCCCACATGATATTTTTAGTGTACATTATTTATAAAACATGTCAAAGCTAAACAATGCAAACCTGGAACTTGTATGGAACAAGAAACAGTTTAACAATAGAAGTTTTTTCACAGTTAAAAACCAAAGGGATAAGGTAAACAAGAGTGTAGTTTAAACAGGTTGTGTATACATATTTAATCTTGTTTTTTATTGTATACAATTAAAATGTATCTGAAGGAAACATGGATTAAAACAACAAAATATAATGTTGCTGCATCTTTTGAAAACTGATTGACTTGTTTGTTTGTAAGAAGTGTGGAATCGGATTTGGTCATAATTGTAGTCTTGGTCTTGTAATAAATGAACATTGGTGAAGTAGGATTGTGAAAGACGAAGCTTGAAATACAGCAAAAGCTAATAGTGAAGTTGAAACAGTGGTGAAGCTTAAACTATGAAATGGCAAGTATGATGCAACCAGTAGTGAAGCTCGAACTATGTAATTAGTATGTTGAAACGGCGGTGAAGCTTCAGATCTGCCAAATTGACAAAAGTGAAGCGTCACCTTGGAAATAAATCAAAGGGTTAAGCCTGGACTAACAAATTTGCAGATATAGTTGAACCGTGACTGTTTTTTGCTAAAGCAAGTGAAGCAATGGTGAAATCCTGACGTGATAAAAATTGGCCCAGGTGAAGAAGGGTGATGAAGGAGGAGGGTGGGTCCACGCTTCAAATTGATGACGGCATTAGGCATTTTTTCTCAATTAACACAGTGAGTTTTGGTGAGACTTAGCTGTGCTAGGGTTAAAGCTTACATGTCATCTACTCAACACCCCAAAGTGCCTAAGAAGTGTTTTCACCCCATTGGGACCTAAGGGGGGTGGTTCTGTGGAACCCCCTCTGAAACCACTTACCAAGAAAATTTTCAACTGCAACTCATACCACATAGAAGAGTTAGAAGAACAAGAATTTTGTAAAATAAATTAATTTGTTTATCATTCTGGCCAATATGGGCAAATTTTCATTTTTCCAAACTGCCTCAAAATGAGTAAAAATGCTTCAAGCCCTGCTTCCACAGCATACACGTCAACATCTGTTATGTTGACGCCTGCTTTAGGACCAATTACTATATAGAGACAACCATTACATTTTGTAGAACTAACTTTTTTTTTGTGGGGCAGCAACTACAACATGTATTTGCCTAGGTTTGTACAGCAGCCCCTCAGTTCCACATTATGGTGAATTGCTGCTCTTTATACATAAAGGCATACTTATATCTGGAAAATTTCCGCGTACAGATAATTTTTCGCGATTTTAAACATTTTTGCCAAATGCCTCGAGAATTTAATTTTATGTTTTGAAACTTTCTTAGGCAGGGTACCCCTTCAGTGACAAGAGCACTAAGGAGGTCCTGCATATGCACATTTTCAAAAATTCCACTTATACAGTATGCCTTTATGTACTAAAGGCATCAATTTCACATTGAATGAGGGAGTGGGCCCTGCTATACCAAAAAACAAACATTTTCGAGAAAATAAAAATCTCAAATAAAATTTCGCCACTTAATACAGTAACTTAAGTTTTTAACTTGACTGGCTGAGTTACTTTTGTATTTCAATGATGGAAGGCATGTTTCTTAATGCACTGAATGAAAGTTACTTAAACTGTCACCCTACAGTCACAAAATTTGGCAATTTAACAGTTGGAGCTGTTAAGGCAGATTCTCAAACAGGTCCACCACGTGGCTGTTCAGAATAGGTGCCGTCACTTCCCTGTGATGTGCGTCACACGGAAGGGCTGGTTTAGTTGCTCATCCACTCGCCTTTCACCATTATCATGTTTTGTGAGTCCAAGGTTGGGAAAATATTCAGATCCACAACAATGATAAGATAAAATTGGATGTTTACATACGCCCAATATTCATTGGTCTCGTTATGAGTTTTAAGATATTTTTTTGCAACTCATAGCTCGACCATTATCTTGGGGCTTAATCAATCCAATTTTAATATCAATGTTCGGGCCCCGTGTCCATCCCCTACGGCTCCTGTGTCGTCGTGAATTTGGTTGCCGATCCACCATACCTGTCCTTGAGGTTTCCTCCGAGAACTTCGGTTTTCCTCCTGAAATCTTAAAATCGAACTTCTTTCCATAAATCCTGCCGTCGTTCTGATTTACTTGTTGTGTTCTAGTCAGCCTAAGGCTCTCCACAGTGGCGCCCTGAGCACTTCCGGTGATTTGTCGCTCTTATAAGAAAATTAAATATTAATATTAATGCCTATTGGCTTGCCGAGCAGGTCGGCCATCCTACATTGGGAATCTCCCAAAAGACTATCCATAAGCTCTGGCCCTTTCCCACAGGCAATTACATGCATGCATTGCTAACCTCCTGAACCATTCTAACAGCAACTATACACATTCTTGTCTACAATGGCATCCAGCTTTTTTTTTTCAGGGGGCAGAGGGGGAACATATATTTTCAGGGGGGCAGCTTTTCCAGCTCGCTTTGCTCGCCGGAAATTTAGACTCTAAATCCACCAATTCAAATTTGTTAGATTAGTATAGGCCTATGTAGTTTTTCAATGTAAATTGGCCGCTGTGGCAGAAAATCACTAAGTTTTCAGGGGGTCGTTCCATTATGTTGCAATCAAATTTTTTTCGAAGGGGGTTTTATATGTATTTCTCCAGAATTCACCACAAAAAAGGGAAACATCATTTTGCTTTAACTATAAAGCATCTTTGTTTGAGCTATATAAAATTGTGAAAAAAAATCAGAGATGACAAAAAAATTGTTTTGATCATCCTTATGTCTTTGACAGTATATGACCTTGATACACGTGCATACCTGTCTACAACTGTACAACATTCTTCTTTGCCTGGTCTACTATTAGATCTGGGACCCCAAAAAATCACAGCTAAAATGTGGGTTTTATATCGTGCGAGACAAACACAAAGTGCTCTCATGGTTTTGATTGCAGTACAAGACCAGGTTAGCATAACGTTTTGGTTGGAATTATTAAAATTGAGTGGGGTAAGGCTCATTCATTGATAGAGTTGTTGTCATGTTACACAATCTGTAGGTCAAAGGTTTAACCTTGTGAATCTGTATTTTCATGTTTTCTTCCCTTAATCCCCTTGAATACTGTGTTCATTTGCTCGTAACCTCCTCAACACTTTTCAAACAATTATCATGTTTACTCTTGTACACATTGACTAATTTAATTACTTGCTCAGAGGAATCACTGGCCCAAGACTCATCTGAACACTTAATGATCTGTATGTGAACTTTGACCCTGTTTTGTTAAAATGTTCTTGCCAAATTTTAACTTGCAGTATTTTTTATATATTTTTTTCCCTTCTCCAGGTCTGCATAGTTACACACCCAGCTATCTACGGGATCTCACACCCTCCATGATGCGAGAGCACCAAGAGGCTACCCGAAGAAAAGAAGAGGCTGCTAAGCAGCCAGAACCAGAGCCACATCCGCTAGACACCGGGGATGACTTCTCCTCAGCTGGGTCTGCTTCAGCAGCCATGCTATTTTGAGAAACAAGTGAAGAAGATATTGCACATTTGGTGTGTTGCTCCCCATCCATTTTTGACATCAATGTACTGTGTACATGTGTGTGGTGCCTAGTCCACAAAATGGCAACTATGCATGTCCCTTACCCTCTGCACGGTTGCATCCTTGTTTACAGTTGCTATAGAAATACAATGAAGCGATTACAAAGCATGGCAGATGTCAGTTTGTCAGTTCTTGATCGAAGCAATTACTGCAGCAGTCTCCGAGACAAGATTGTAGAGCAACACGTTAAAAATACTCTAATAAATAAAAACATATAGCTACGTGTTTTGGGTCTACAGCTAACAGCTTGCAGAATTTTAAAAAAATTGCACTACAATTCAACTAAAATTCTGTTTACTTGGTGGCATTTTTCCCATCCACTGAAACAGTAATCCTTGTTTGTGAGATGAGGTATAATGTACCAAAGCAAGGTACAAGTTTTTCATTGAAATTTTGCCATCGAAAAACAGAAAATTCTGTACTGTCTGCTAATGAACAAAATATGCTGTGAATACCTTTAACTTATGGTGTTATACATCATTAATTATACAACCATTTTTGTATGTTTATATCAAGAACATCTTATTTATACACTTTACCATTATATAGCTTTATTTATTTCATATTATAAGAGGTATTATCTTACCGTTGGAATCTTGAGCAAATTTTAAGCTTTTCAAAAAATTATGATCATACTTGGGTTAATATTTTAATCTCCACCAAGCATAATTGGAAATTATAGGGACTTTAAATTGCCCATCATTTTGATCAACACTGTGTTTTCATCTTATGTTATAAAGTATCACATTGTATTCACCAGAAGCTGTAAACACAGTAGAATAACAACACATAAAAATGCACTGATTGTAAAATCAATTTTCCCCAGACATCTTATCACCAATTTCTTCATCTTGCAACAAGTTCAAGAGTATCACTTTTGTACAATGACTACTTTGTCGGGTATTGTGGACTGAATTAGCAGGTGAGGTGTAATAAGCTTGATGTTGCCAGGTAGCTATCGGGAGAATGGTGAATCCCTTTCAGCCTTTCCTCTATGCTTCCATGAAAGAAGAGATCCACTTTGGCAGGCAAGGAATGAACTGCTTCCTGACGTGCAAATTCAATGGTGTCTGCAAGAAATTTGCGATTTTGTATTTATTTGAAATTAATGTACAGTGGTCTATGGGAGATTGTGATATGAACATTTGCTCATAACACCAAAGCACAAGATCAGAATCAACTGAAATTTTGGGAATAAGCTTTTCTCAAGGATATCTAGAGAAACATAAACAAAACAGAAGGGGTTAAAATCACAAAATGCACCTTTAAGGTCAGTGATTTTTGAGATGGCTTCCCAAATGACCAGTGCTCATTGGGATCAACATTTTTCAATTTTTTTTTATTCATTTTCATGAGCATCTTTGGAATCAGCATGAAAAGAGCATTCAAATGAGTCCAAACAATCCTAGTCTTAGGTCAGTGGATTTTTGAGATAAGCAGTGGTCATTTGTGAAGCCATCTTAAAAACTACTGACTTATATAGAAACTACTGGGGGTGCAAAGGGTTAAGCAAGTGCTGACCCGCTGGGGAGCAACCATTCCAGATTGCAAATGTATAATATTAATTAAAACGAATGTGCCTTTCATGAATTTGCCAGGAAATGTGCTTTGCAGTATTCCATGTTTTAAAGCATTTCTTCAGCCTCGAAAAGCTGTTTGCAAAAAAAAAAATGGTATGCAAAAATTATGCCTAGTTTTGTTAGGCTGCACGACTGGCGTGTTCTTTGTAAATATATTGGATACCGCACCTAATCAGATGCTGGTAATATAATATGTATATATTTATATAAATTGGATTCAAACTTTTGTATCATATCTATTAAGAAAATTTTATTGTCTGAAAACAGTGTAACATACTTAAGAAGGAAAGAGAAAAAAAATCATATTTTTGTATTTATTAGATATAGACTGATTTAGACATAACTATTTTATGGGGCTTGTATTTGTGTGTATCTGATTTACTGCAGAGGGTGTTTTGAATCAATCCCATGATGCATAGCAATGTGCCTATACTATACTGTACTAAACACATGTCAGTACTTAGGGATAGTGTTCCAAAAGTTTTAGTTTAAGAACCAATAGACATTCATAATCATGCTAAAAATTCCCTAAGTACTAATGCTTTGTGGGCTAAAATGAGCATTAAAATTGGGGGTTTTATGTGTTAAGCTTAGGATTTTTATGGGATCACATGGCCCTATTGAGGTGAAATTTTCCAACACTGGTGCATTGTGGGATTGACTCAAAACATCCTCTGGATTTACTGTCTGGGCAGTATTGTTGTATTCTATCATTCAGCTGGTTTATATACAGTGTACTATATACATACCTGGAGTGGTAATATGATAATTCTGTATGTGTTATTATTAAATATACAAGGATTAATATTGTAGATTGTACTGTTATCAGTTTATTATATTCTAGGCTTTTCACCTACCATTGTTATGTCAAGAAAGTGCAAGGTTAGAGTATTGTCAATCCTTAGCTGTTTTGGCTGGCTGAGTTATTGAGCTATTCGTGTGAGGTTAAAATGTTCTTAAAAAGATGGCACGTATTTTGTTTCCCAGAGGAGTAATAAAATGTGTTTTCTGAATTCAAAATTAAAGGATGAGAATATTCCTTGTTGGTCCACAACTCGATTTGTAATAGATTTTGTCAGCATCGTTGTTGGCATCGTCATCCATCTCCACGACAAGTTGAGGTATTGCCACACACAGTTGAATCAAGAGACAAAAACCAAACCATCTGAGGTTTTTGTTGTGAAACTCATCAGTGGCTTTGGAATGTGGAATAGAAACCGTTAGTTACCTCAGATTTTTAAGTGTATTCATCACAAAGAACCACTCGTGCAAAGCGTATCATTAATCGGATAACCCATTAATCCAAATCCCTAGACATGGTCATGATCGGATATGCCAGTTATTTCAAGGTTTAAAATGAGGACCGAATCTCATAGGACTATTTTGGACTTGGGATCTCAAAACTGTAGTAAGCGTCAGCATTTTTGTAGCGTTAAATATCTTGCCTAATAAATGTAGTTATTTTAAACGTGGACTTTATCCACATAATTTTAGTGCTGTTACAGGGGTGTCAAGCCTTTTAGGTTCGAATCAGGGTTATGTGATACCAAGTGACTGGTCGTTGGTTCGGTGATACCAATTATATGGCAGTAGCCAAAAGTCCACTTTTATTTGAGCACTACACACACACAGATCCTCTAGCTGATTAAACTATGCTTATTGACACTATTAGTGATATTGACCTGTAAGCTATATAGCAACATCAAAGGGCAGCTATTATGTATGGTGAAAAATCTTTGCAAGGAAGTTTAAGAATGTTTAATGTGAATGAGTGTAGTAGTTATACTGTAAATCTTATAGGCTGGGTCTAAAAAATAAGGTGATTCTGTAACAGACTAAACATTCAACATCCTGCGGTACTGTGTTGTGTCTTAGGGTTTGCATTTTTTAGCCGGGTCCTATCTAAAATTCTCTAGCACTTTCTATTAGAGATGGTAAGATGTTTTCCAAAGAGCAATGAATGCTAAGATCAGAGAGCAATTTAAGTGCAAAAAAGGTGTTTTAACCCATGTAGTTTGTAAATTCTGGTTGTGCGTTAGTCTTCAAAACTAATCTTTTCTAAATCAGAGATATTGAATCTGCAAATTTGATGAATGCAAGCTTGACCCAAAGAAAAAGAAAACGGAAACACAGAAAAAAAATATCCGGAACTTGTTTCACAAGCTGCTTGTCTAAATTAGCAAGGATATTTTGATTGACTACATAACATGATTAATTGATTTTTAATAAGGCATGTTGATTGCCTTTCATTCAATCTCCCTTCCCTCCAAACAAAATTTTAACATAGCAAATTGCTATTTTAAAAATAAAAAATTTGTCCAAATTTTATCATCTCTGGGATTGAATGTATTTCAAAATGCACAAGCCAAAAAAGTTATTGAAAAAGACAAGCGTTGGTTTGTGGTGGTTGACTTTAACAGAAGCTGATCAGTGTTGTCGTAAGAAGAAACAAATTAATTAAAAAAATAAAAAAATGTGAAATGTTTCATAATGTATTGTTAAAACAGTGACCCAAGACCAATTTTAATGTGATGCCTTACTTATATTTGACCCATGGCCAGTGCTGATTGCATAGATTTGAAGGAAGTAGTGCATGAAGGGATGGTCACTGGCAGAGAGATGGAAAATTATGCTACATCAATTATTTTCTCCCCTTCAAGCTGACAAAGAAAAGCTATAAAAGCAAGAAGAAAAGAAACTTTTCACCAGTAAGTTTACACTTTTAAAAGCTAGTTCAATTTTGTTAATGCACAAATTTTCTTAGATGCATATGAATGTTTAAAGAACTAACTTAAAAACAAGCAAAGTGGACAGGATTCAAACAATTGAAGTAAATTATGCAAAAAATGACACTTTAACAGGAAAATTGACCAGTATTGGACAGTTACAATTCCACATTAATCATAGTGTATTGCAAGATTGTGAGCAAAATTTTCATAGTATTTTTCCAACCCCGCAACAGAGACATGCCAAACACCAGATAGGTTAGGTGGGGTACAGGTATGTATCTACTCGCCAGAGGAGTATGAAAATCTGTTAATTTCATCATTAATTTTTAATTTTTTAAATGTTCACAGATTTTAATCTGTGTATATTATTAAAGGTATAGGTGGGGAAAAATGAAAAGGATTAGTACAAAATACTATGCAGCGGTTCTTTATGTCGCTGTGTATTGAGATTAATTACACGCTCAGGTTTATTTTGATGGCATTCAGCATCATCATTTTAGCAAATTTACATACGGAAAAAAAAAAAGAAAAGCTACAAAAAATATGCAAAAATTCTTAGTCATGATTTTATCTGATTATGATAAGGTCATACTTTCTCCAGGGTGTGATATCGGACTGTAGTTTATGATCTCACTGCATTATGCGCGTGGTATAAATCAATTGATTGATCAATTTGTAAATACTGCATTATGAGGAGCTATTTATAACCGACAGTCTTTATTTAAGGCCTTCAGGCTGATGCACCCATAAGGCCCTTGGTTTGTTATTATTGGGCAGGACAATTAATTTTGTTAACTGGTTTGTGTTTTGCCCTTCTAAAATAAGTACAAAATTAATATTTTTAAAAAAAAACGCGTTTCTTTTTTGTTTTTGGGTTGTGTTTTTTTTTTTGTATATTGTCAAACAAGCTTATATAACACATGATATAAAACCATATGTAACACTCTCTTAGAGG
>JAMKCH010049887.1:0-14069 GCA_023653785.1 Ophioderma brevispina | reverse complement strand
ACAAGTTATAATACTACCAATTGGGTACAGAATTACATTGTTGTATGTATATTTTACCAAATGATAGCAGGAACGATTCATAAGCAGACTAATATTTAATAGTGTGGTAAAACAGCACAACTTTTGTCCAAGCAATGTCTATGACAGGTATTATACACAATAGTGATCTGGCCTTTGCACTAGATAAGAGTTCCCTTTAAATAAGGAGGTATGGTAAACTGAAGCTTGGTGTTCCATGCAATGTGATTTCTACTTCAATAAGACCAGATGTATCACAATAAAGGTTTGATCATTTCATGAATTGAGCCGTGCATAGATTCATACATTTATAGTGATACAAAACTCAATTTGTTGTTTATTCACAAATTGTGCACTTAAAATGCAGAAGAGTGTCTTTTTAAGGGGCTCTCGTCTTGTTCTCAAAATGAAATGGGACACAAACAGATTTTAAAACACAAATTAAAAAAACTAACAAAAGTGGACCGGTTTATAGTGTCAGCACCCATGCCAGTACCAGAATAATTTATAATGTTAGGGGAGGGGAAATTTCTTTTAAAGAGTGGAATGTCTGTTCGTCAGTGCCGGACGGTGACTTTTTCTCCAAATATGGATAATTTCATTAACAGTTTGTACAGAAAGTGGATTTTGTAAATTAGTTGAGGGGCAGGTATCCTCTTGCCCCACCATAGTTAAGGCCTACTGCACTAATCATATGATACGTTACAGGTCCACTCGTAACTCTGTGCACGTCAGTGGCAGTGTGATCACTTGTACAGCAAACCTAATTAACTTGAAACCTGATTAAAATGAATTGACTTAATTCAGGGCAGGGCCGCATCATGCACTATTTGTATCTAGCGTGGGAAATGATTGAAACTCAATGAGATTCGGTAGTGTCACCTAAGTGAAGGACTAGTTGATACAGTTGTCGAATTTGTGAAATATACTCAGTACTTATTTTTCATATGCCAACATACCATAATTGAAGCAATAAAATGCATTTGAATGACTCTTTAAAATTTGCATGCAAACCTCATTTTGCAGAGTGCAGTTCAACTAATCATGACGAAGTGATTTTGAGTGGACCCGCAATTTTGGTCATACTTCTTAATTTCTACTGTGATTATTTGTATAGACCATTTGTGTACTTAAGGGTGTTATAGCTCAACTCAGGGGTGCCAGTGGCGGCCCCAAGAAGTGGCATGGAGGGCATTTCCCCCCCCCCACACCTTCCCCCCTCCCCCAAGCTGGAAGAAGATGAAATGGAAGATTTTTGACCAAAATCACCAAATGCCAAAAAAAATCAGCGAGTGGTGGGGCCAAAATTGGTTTACAGATCTCCCAATTTTTGGATTTCCCCCTCCCCCCAGAAAATAAAGTCTGGGCAACTCACGCCACTGTGGTTGCAAAAGTGTTTGAAAAACAAAAAATTTCATCAGGAATAGGTAGAAAGCGGGGGGGGGGAGCTGGTACTCCTTTGTGGACTGGTAGGTTATTCATCATTCATCATAAATTATGCTTAAAATACCAAACACTCAATAACATTGCACCACTTATTTTTGAAAAAATACAGAATTTCATAATTCATTACATACTTTTTCAAGTTTTCAACCACAATTTTGCCTTATTAGGCCCCTGGGACTGGGATAACCTGTACATAAGCCCGGGTAACCACACAATTTGGAAGGGTTCGGGCTGTGACCCAATATGAGACCAGAAACAATGAAATGACCCTATCTGCGACCAGATGTGTTCAAATGGATACCCCTATCAAGACCAGACCTATTCAAAAACCAGCTAACCATATATATGAACCCGGGGTCATATACTACAGTGTCCCGTGTGACTGATGTCCTACCACCGATATGTCTATTGTGTTTTCTCATTGATTGCTGTCTGCATCATTTTGTTTCGCACCCTTCGAGTCCACACGGAGGCTGAAACTCCGGAGATTTCAAAACTCTGGAGTGTCGATCGGGGTTTTTGGCCTTGTGAGACGCTTTGCAGAGGTTTAAACTCCGGAGTTTTATCGAGGTCTAGCGGGTTTATCCCCCTAAAAAACTAGGGGTGAACGTCAAACCCCAAAACACTCCGGAGTGTTTTGGAGTTGTCGTGCCGTGTGGACAGTTTCGGAGGATAGTGAGCGGAGGTGACCTCGCAAGGTAATCTTTTTTGACAACTTCTGTGTTTGAATATACGCGCGAAAGTACACGGCTTCCGGTATGGTGACTTCCGTCACACTCCGATATGAGAAGCGGCGAAAATGGTCAGTGGACTTTCAGAGTTTTGGCCATCGCGTGGACGTAATTTGGAGTGAAGTAATAATTGGATTTAATTTTCCACCTCTTGAGTTTCAAACTTTGGAGTTTTGTGACTGTGTGGAACATGGCTACTGTACCAAATGGCCTCGTCTACAAGGGCACGGTTTATTCAGTACTCTGCTATGGGGGACACTCAATTTTCTTTACACCGGGGCAAACTAATGTTACCATTTTGAATTTTACTAACCTGGGGATTTTTACACTCCCTTTGTGCTATATCATGGCCATTTTATTCTGTTTTGAGCATGATATCACCACAAAATTACATTCATATTTCATACTTCATCTAAAACTAACAGAGTCATAGCAAGTCTGATATGTGCCAGGTGGTTACCGACCAGTTACCCACAATCTTGGAAAAATTGTTGGCCCACTAACATGCAGAATTGTCCTTTTTAAGGACACTCGTCTTGTTCCAAATGCAATGTTGTAAACAAACATTTACAATAAATAAAAAAACGAACAAAAGTGGACGTTATAAGTGGCGCACCCATGCCAGTAACCAGAATAATTTAGGGGAGGGGCAAAATTCTCTGTAAAGCGTGACTTTTTGTTCGGGCAGTTCGGACGGTGACTTTTTATTCCAAATATGGATAATTGTCATTAAAATTTGTTACGAAAGTGGATTTTTTGTAAATAGTGAGGGAGGTATCCTCTTGCCCCACCCTAGTTAAGGCCATACTGCACACCTCTATGCTATGTACAGGTCCACTCGTAACTCTCTGCACTGTCAGTGTTGATCACTTGCTACAGCAACTAAATTAACTTGAAACCTGATTAAAATGAATTTCTTAAATTGCAGGGCAGGGCCGCCCCATTTCATGCAATATTTTTGGTATCTAGAGTGGGAACTGACTTGAAATCAATGAGATTCTGTAGTGTAACCTAAGTTGAAGCTAGTTGATACATTTGTTCTGATTTTTGTGAAAATATACTCAGTACTTATTGTTCATAGCCAATATACCAGTAAATGAAGCAAAGCAAATAAAATTTGCATTTGAATGACTCTTTAAACTTTTGCATGGCAACCTCATTTTGCGAAGGCAGTTTCAAAAACTAATCAGAGCTTTGCTTTTGAGTGCGACCCTCAATTTTTGTCATGACTTTCTAATTCTACTGTGATTATATAGAACATATGTGGTGTGTAATTAAAGGGTGTAGATCAAATCAGTGTGTGTGCCAAGTGGAGTGGAGTTTTCGGGGCACCAAGAGGAGTGGGCATCGGAGGGCATTTCACCCCCCCACCCCCTTTCCCCCCCCCCCCAGCTGGAAGAGGAAGAAAGAGCATGAAAATGGAAGATTTTGCCAAAAATCAGCAAAAATTGGCAAAAATCAGGATTTGGGGCCAAAAATTTGGTTACAAATCTCCCCATTTTTGGATTTCCCCATCCCCCCCAGGATCAATATAAAGTTTATGGCACTCATTGCCACTGGTGGTTGCAAAAGTGTTTGAACAAAATTTCATCAGGATTGTATGAAATAGGGGGGGGGGGAGATGGGGGGTACTCTTTGTGGAGCTGTAGGTTATTCATCATAAATTATGCTTCGTAAAATACCAAAACACATAATAAAAATTGCACCACTTGATATTTGAACAAATACAGAATTTCATAAAATCATTAATACGTTTCAAGTTTCAACACAATTTGCCTTATTAGGCCCTGGACTGGGATGAACCTGTACATAAGCCGGGTAACCACACAATTGGAAGGGTTTCTGCTTGTGGACCCAATATATGGGAGACGAAAACAAAATGAAAATGACCAATTGAGACCATCTGTGTTCAAATGGATACCCATCCGAGACCAAAAAATTATTCCAAATAAACACGCTATACATAGTATATGAGAACCCGGTGTCATATACTACAGTGTACGTGTGACTGGGATGCGTGTCTACCACCGATCTGTCTATTGGGTTCTCCATGAGTGCGTAGCATCATTGATTTCAGCAACTAGTCGAGTCCACACGGAGGCTGAAAACTCCGGAGTTTCAAAACTTTGGAGTTTCGATCGGGGTTTTTGGCCGTGTGGACGCTTTCAGAGGTTTAAACTCCGAGTTTTATCGAGGTTCTAGCGGGGTTTTATCCTAAAAAAATAGGGGGTGAGAACTCAATTCATAACACTCCGTAGTGTTTTGGAGTGTTTTGCCGTGTGGTCAGCTTCGGGGTAGTGAGCGGAGGTGACTCGCACAGTCATCTTTTGACCCCCCAAATTCCTGTGTTGAATATAACGCGGCGAAAGTGCACGGCTTCCAGTATGGTGACTTCCGGTCTACACTCATATGAGAAGCGGAGGAAGTGGAGGAAAATGGTCAGGTGGATGCTTTCAGAGTTTTGGCCATCGTGTGGCCGTAATTTGGAGTGAAGTAAAAATAATTGGATTAATTTTCACCCTGGAGTTTCAACTTGGAGTTTGTGACGTGTGAAACATGGATTACTGTTCCCAAATGGCCTCGTGTACACGGTCACGGTTTATTCGTACATGTTGCTATGGTAGCTAGGACACTCCCTAATGGGGGACACTCAGTTTCTTTACACGGGGCAAACTAATGTTACCATTTGAATTTTAACCTGGGATTTTTACACTCCCGTTGCGCTAATACATGGCATTTATTCTGTGTTGAGCATGCTATCAACCCCAAAAATTAGTTCATTAATATTCATACTTTCATCAAAACTAACAGGTCATAGTAAGTCTTGAGATGTGCCAGGTGGTTACCGACCAGTTTAACCCACAATATTGAAAAAAATTGTGGAACACGAAACTTGTGTTTTTTTAAAAAAAACTTAATTTCCCCCATTCTCCCCGAAACATGTGTTCAGGTCCTTCGTCAGAGGCCTGGCACACCCCACATTGAGATGATGGGAGGTGTGTGTGGGGGGGGGGGGGAGGGGGAGGTGGGGAAGGGAAAGGTCGAATGGAAGGATCGGCTTGCAATTAATTTTAAACTGTTGACTTTTGGGTTAGCCACCTACGATGTGCACGGCAAGCATTAATAGAAATCATGTGGTTAGTGTTCCAAACTAATTTTTGTCCAGGTTGACAGTTACCCCCCCACTTTCCCAGGATTAGGCCCCCTCATGATGAGTAGTCCATTTTCACCATTTAACAATAGCATCAACTTTTTCCCTTGACTTTAATTAATACACAATCAGCCCTTCTTGAATTATGTTTTTAATTGCTGTCACAATCAAAGCTATTCAACAATTTCAGCTCTATATCCAGAGCCCATAATCAGTAAAGATTTTTATACATCTATTTGACATGAGCTTTGGCCCAACAATTAGTAAAACATTTTGCCGACAGAAATCTGTAATGGGAGTGTCACCCACACCCCTCTCCATGGTAGGAAACAATCCTGACTGATCATCTGTGCCCAAAATGGAGTTTGCAAGTTTGAGTGCATTGTGCAATGTGCATTTCCAATCACTCATATGATGAAGAACAACCTCCATCTTTATCTTATTTAAAAAAATAATGCGCGAAATAAATTATGAGATAATAATTTGCCTGCTATGCATAGATCATTGATGATTATTTGCGATGATAAAGAAAGATAATAAGTGATGCCTGAGCATGAGAGTCCAATTACCATCACTTAGGGATGGTACAGGTTATTAAAAAGACTGATTTATAGAATAAATGTTCTGAAAATTGAGTGGCATAGTTCCTGTATTTTGTGAAGGTCCACTTTAATTTGTATTGGTGGTACCACTCACAGATTTCAAGTATTTGGGGACATTAAAAATACAACTTCTTGTTTTTGTCTTTGTTTCATGTTTTATTGATTCCTGTCTTAAAAATATAAATTAAGTCTGACACTTATCTAAAAGAAAAAAAATAATTCTAAAAATAAACAAATAAGTTAAAAAACATCAGGGCCAAAATAAGAAATTAATAGCTTACTATAAAATGTCCACTTTTTGATTTTTGATAAAAAGTCTTTAACTAGAGAAATATACAAGAAAGTCCACTTTTTGGTGTGAATGAAATTGGTGAAATTGTCCAAAACGTCAAAAAGTGCCCTTTTAGGGGGTTAGGTCATTTTACCAAAAGTCCACCTCTTTTCTGAAAAAAGGTCCACTTTTTTACGTTCCCCCCGCCAAAAAAAAAAATCTGGCATACAGGCCATTGCCTGTACTTCTAACCCTTAATGGCACTGTCTATAAAAGGAAGGGGGGGTAGCTGTGCAATTCTACCATTTTGTTAACCAGATCTTTTAAGGGTATATAGAAAAAAACCCCAGGGGGGGGATTTAGAGGGGGCGCCCCGGCGCGCTGCGCCCCCTCTTATTTTGACAGAGCAAAGGGTTTGTGTGCCGGCGCTACAGTCGAGAGCCGAGCGCATTGTAGTAGGATCTATAAAAAAGGAATTTTTACGCATTAGGGCCGCCCTGTAGATCTCTAAAATGACGGTTTTTTGTTAACCCGTCCCAGGGGAGTTAGGGCGTCGTTGTAGATTCTAGCTTTGGTGGGCGCCCACGGTCGGCAGTTGTATAGAGCGGCGGGCACAGTGTAGATCTATAAAAATGCATTTTTTTAATGATAGGGCGCCCTATAGCATTCTCTAAGAGAATGCCGGACAGGCGTCGGCGACGTGCAGATCTAGCTTTGTGGGCGCCCAGTGGTCGCACTATGTTGCTCCCCCCCCCTTTGTGTCTTCAGAATTTAGTAAAACCGGACCGCGCGAAGCCGGAAAAATTGGGCGCCCCCCTCTATTGAGAAATCCTAGCATCCGCCCCTGAAACCCCTCCCATAAACTTTAAACAATATAACCTGGTGCTAGAGGCAAATATGATTTCTGTTGCCAATTCTTAAACGCTGACCCAGAGATTTTCTGAATTATATTTTTTTTTATATCTAAATTAAAAATAGTCATTAGAAATAAAGATTAGTCACCTGAAATTGCTCAAATTCCGAAGTTTGAGATTGAATAGAATTTTTGTTTGATGCAGTAACTGTAAGTGTCGTATAACAGTGCCATATAGGATACTGGTATGTGTATAACAAATTTCTTGATCGGAATTTTAAAACATAGATGTGATTTTCATAGGAAGGACTTCGATTGCGTTAGCAGTTCACCACCATGATTAATATATGGACAAGCATTATATTGCTTGGGTTCCATATTAGGTCCCTTACTCTTGATTTATATATTTCATGCTATACAATACCTCAAACCTGCTAGGTTTCATTTATTTGCCGATTGATGATAGGACAATTTTATATTCAAAAGTGTGACATTAGGAGTCAAATATCAATTATAACTAAGGAAATTGTCTCTGAGTAGTAAACGGATTTAAGCAAATTAAGCTACATGTCCTCAATGCTAGTAAAAAACTAATATATGATTATTTATGGGTACACTAAAATGACTAAACATGACAAAATGGAGATGGTGTAATGTACAAGGAGAATATAGAGTGTCAGTCTACAAAGGGTTGACTAAGACTAAGTTTTTGGCGTTAATTATGATGAAAATTAACCTGGCTTGCACCACCATTGATGGATATCGAAAACAATATCGCGGATATCGGTATGGATCAACAAGCCTTTAATTCTATATACCTGAGCGACCTATTTACAGAGTGGTCCATAAAAAAGTTTACACTTTTTGTCTGCAACTTTCTCAAACGTGGGTAGGCCTATCAAAAAATAGTTGACGGTACTTATTAACAAAGCTTGAAATGACAAAACTGGCCACCATGCTAGAGAAAAAAGTCAAAAAACCAATTTGCCAACACATGGCAAGGCTCTGGACTCTGTTGGATGTAACAAAATTATATCCAAGATTGATTACACACATTGAACAATGCACCCGTCATGGGAACCTGTATTAAGAATAACAACAAAGGTAAGAACTAAGACACCTCAAATTATTTCAAGTTTCTCTTATAAATTTAAAATAAAACGGCTACAATATTTCTACTTTATGAATCTTGTCCCAAACCTGCAAAACTTGAAAATTACAAGCAGCGTCTCGATCAGTCATGGAAAGAAAACATGACATGTATCCGTCAATTTTAAATAAAATCCTCCCCCAATGAATCAACTTTAATTATTATGTAATAGGCCATTTCAAGTTAAGTTCTGTGCGATCTTCTCTCATTCATTTTTTTTTCCCCCCAAATGGTAAACACTTCACACAAACTCCAAAGGGTCGGTCAGTCGTTTGTTTAGTGAGTAGGCCCTCCAGTTCACGCAATGGTATGATTTCTGTTCAAATACTAGTTTCCCATAGACTTCGTGTGTTGCAAAAAAGAATCAAAAAGGTTTTGACCATATTTTCGATTTGGCCGCCATTTTTTATGAGCTTGTTTTGACCCGCCGTTTAGCCAAGTTATAACAAGATATTGTAAATAAGAAATCTCTTTATAAAAAACTGTGATCTGTCCAACCCTTAGTTTGATTGGACCACACACACTGTATCCATAACTAATTGTACACTTGTCTAATAACATATATAAACTTATGGTTATAACATACCTGGGGAAGTCTGTGCACTAATATCTTGGAAAAAATAAAACATTCACAAACTTCAAAAATGGGCATTAAGAATAATTATCAAAATAGTCGTGATCGAAGTCATCGCACCATTTTTTTCATAAATATAGTTTTAAATTATATATGATATGTATAATAGAGTGGGTTCATTTATGTAAGATCCTTGCAAAACTTATTGCCAAATCATCAATGACTTTCTTCACCATGAGATCTGATAATCATAACTCTCACACAAAGAAACAGGAATAATTTTAAATCCAAAGAAATAAGATGGTATTCAGTTATATAAATGTTTTCTTATTGCTGTATGTGTGTTTTTTCACCAAAAAATAATCTCATATTTACCATAATCGTTTAAAAATGGCAAATTTCAGCACGCAACAGCAAACAGTTCAGATGGTCATAAGGTCAGGCAAAAATCCTACAAGTTATTCATCGTATTCATACGGGACACCATCCATGCACATAACCGATCCTCAGCCTTTTTTTTTTTTCAATTCTACCTTTATTACATTAGGCCCTATGACCCTTGATTTTCGTTTGTTGGACTGGACGATTTAACATTTGCAACGAGTGAGGAATTCTTATCACAATATCTCCCTCTGTGCAATTCTTTAGTGACTTTCAATTGACTACAACTATTTGAGGAGCAATTAAATAAAAAAGGCCAAGTTATACTTCCTGAGGACGTGTGCCCCCACTTTTCACTCCAGACTTACCCCCCCCAAAATTTTTTAGTCTCAAAAAACATCTATTTGAAAGAAATCGCAGGGCTCGACTGAAAAAGAACAAACACACAAAAAAACTAAAAAGAATAAAAAATTTTAAAGGGGGGGGGGGGGGGGGGGGGGGGGGGGGTCTCCCCCCAAACAAAAAACCCTGCCCCAAGTCCTTCCCCCCTACCATCTCCAAGACAAAAATAGCACAATTCTTGTACCACCACTGGTCAATCATAGCTTGGCAATCTGATGGATTTTTATGTGACTGCTCCCCCACCCAGAAGATTTAATTCCACATACCCTAAACACTCCTAAAAAAGAGGTTTCCTCAGTTTTCACAAATATGATGAGGACCAGGGTACTCTTAAATATCTTCAATAGCAATGCAGTACGTTTAACAGACCTTTAACTTCTAAAACTCTTTAATTTAAGACACCAGTTGGCGTGACATTTGGGGGCGAAGGGGGCGGAGTTCCCCCTCTGAAAACATTTTGAGGGGGAAATCGGGAAAATAAAAACACGGAATTGTCATGTTAAATCAGCCCCCTTTTTCGGATTATTTTGCCCCGCGACCGGGAAATTTGTGACTTGGGATTCGGGAATTTGTTGCCAACCTACCAGGAAAATTGCCCCCTCGGAAACCACCGGGCTGGTTACGTGCCTGTTTAAGACACTTTTGTTTCTGAGCCTGATTCTGAAAAGCATTATTCTTCATTTTTTATAACAATTGACCACCACTATGTATGTTTTCATAACTATATTGACCACAGACAGCCTAATTTAGCTCGACTGTCTGAGAAATGCATCCCCTGCATGTGAATTTACTTGGTTGACAAATGCTTAGCAGAAGATAAACATAAAGATTCCCAAAAACAAATCCCACCACTGACCCCCCGCCACCCCCAGGATCCCACACTTCCCCCTTCCTTGAGCCACCAAAAAATAATTGGGGATACTCCTGGTGCCCCCCCCTCCTTCTAATGACAGATGACCTTCCCCTGCCTTCCACCTCTGGGCGTATCCACTTGCGTCTACAGTAGGCTCGTCGCCCTCCCTGCCCTGTCCCTGATTGGTCCCATAGGCCTCTGGCGGGTTTCGCGAGAGCGAGACGAGAGAGCGACAGCGCACAACCTTATTTGCAAACTTCTATTTTTTTACATGAATATTCAACATCTGAATTAGTTGACTGGAAATTCTGGCAAAACGATGCCAACCCAGCCAGCAACAAGAAGAAACTAAAAATCACGTGTGCAGAGCCTTCCAACCTGCATTGAGGAAACCTTGTATATTTGCTCATCTCATCTGCCAAAAAATATTTTGACGGACTTTCCCATTTTGCTCTTATACGCTAAAATCTGGTTTGTTTATGGTAACCAAAAAAATATTATTTACAGCGATGGTCCTTGCCTACGAATGGCCGAAACATAAATGTTCCTAATTTGGGTGGGGCTTCAAATTTATTTAATTTCATATGATAAACTGGGGAACTCAGTGACGGCGCCATGGGGGGCATGGGGGGGGGGAAATTTGGCGAGTTGGGCCCAAAACTCACCAAGAGTTTATTACGTCCCCCCCACCCCAATTTCACTTTTGTACCCCCCAAAAAAAAGTCCCTTGCCCCCCCCCCCAAAAAAAGAGGTCTGTGCCACCACTGTGGGACTAGGTGTATTAATAGGCCTGGCTTGAAGTCTTTCAGTCACTCAAACAGTATGCCTGTCTGCATGTTGATATAGGCTAGACCTAGGTGTATACTCAGTACAGAGGGGTAGGGGTATTTGAGAAAGGCTGCAAATATGCATTGAGAAAATCAGTCTTCTGGTTATTGACCTATACAACGGTCTCTGTAATTGCCAGATTGCAGAATGCAGAAAATGCAAGAAAATGCAGAGTATCAAGTTTGCGAGCAGTCACCACATTGAGTTATAACTCTTTTATTGGCATTAAGTTAGTACCAGCCTGAGCACAAGTCTGAGTATAAAATAAATTATGAACTGCCTGTTCACGCTAAGTTTGAAGGTCTCGGTGGAAGGGTTTCTAGAAGGTTAATGGACTTGGCAATTGAACCCCATTAATGGCCAGTCCACAAACTAGCAAGTCGTACATCTCACAGAATTGAAATTGCTTGCCCCCATTGATAGGTGTTGGTGGACTGGAGATTAAGTTTATTCACATTCTGGTGTTTGTAACGGGACTAGTTTTTGTATGGCAGTGTTGAGTGAGGAGTGTGTGTCTCTCTCAGTCATACCATTTTTCTTGTTGTCCTGGCTATCCACTCCATGCATGGCACACTATTAAGTTGCGTGTTTCGATCGTCTTGGGGACCCCCCCTGGTTTTACCGGAAGTAGTATCGATTTTGATATCAGACGAAGGCAGATTTTTCTCATTATCATCTGTGATTGAAGCCCTTCAAGTCCTTTCATCCCCAAGTTATAAACAAAAAAAAAACCGCCCCGTTTATGTGGTTAACCATCAACATAAGCACAGTAGTGTATAGGGCTTTACTGTGCAATATGCATTATTGTTTCTACATCAAAACCGCCAAGTTTGTTTTCCACGGTACTTGATGGGGTGGGTGCAAGTGCAGGACTCTCATATCAAGAGAGGAACGCAATCGAAATAAATCGAAACAGCACCTTTAAGTGTACAGTTCACACTAACCTCTCTTCAAATCTTTACTCAGGTCGTTGAGGTTACCAATCATCATGTTCATAATAGTGGCCACTTAATCTCAATTTACTCTAACAAAGCTGACGGATTGGAGCCGGGGAATGATGGAGCTGGAGGCTTGGTAGAGGCTTCAAAATTAAAAGTTTCACCACAATTGGCAAGTTGTGATGTGTTTGTGTTGTGTGTCTGCCAAATACAGAGACCGCACACAAACAACATAAACCACTCCCATCCCTGGGCTTAATCTGTAAAAATTCCTTCCTCTCTCTAAGAAATGAATGCATTGTTTATATGTATGTCCTCCAAAGATTGGGTAAAAGTAGACCTTATCCTCAAGATTGGTCCCTTTTCTACCTTTTGAACATCTCACTCATCAACCAAAAAGTGGACTGGTCTTCAAATCAGAGGTTCTGCTTTAAATTTTTTCCTTCACAAAAAAAATCAGAAAATGGTGAACCTTTATTGGAAATGATTTTTGGTTCATCATTTTATCCTTGTAGTAAGGCCTGTGCCCCTTAGTTCATGAGTGCTTGGATAGTTTAAGTCTGACATTGTTTGTGCCTGTATGATATACAGACTCACATCTGGTAATACAAAATCCTTTCATTGCTCTCCTCTGTCTCACCTCACCTTGAACCTTGTTGGCGTACTCTGTTTGCCTTAACATATGAGTACACCACCTGTCCAACTCCTAATTATATACTTTGAGACTTGTGATCAGGCTATCAAGTAAACTGGAACCAAGTATGAATTCATCGTAACTCAAAGAACTGTTGACAACTCACCACTAAACACTCTGCATTTTCTGCATTTTCTGCATATTACAGAGACCACCGGCTATACCATCCACTATGGTTTTATACATGGTTCATTTTCCCCTAAAATCAGCACTTCATTCATTTAAATAAAATCCTTTTTTGCTAAGTTATCTTACTTACTTTTGATCTTCAGTAGTACACTTCCTCTTTAAACTTTCTTTCCATCAAATTTGGCAGGTTCAAGTTGTGGATCACAACCACCATGAGGCACTTAATAGTGGGTTTACCCAACCCACTTTTCCGAGTCTGTTTGTCCGCAGTACCCCCCCCCCCCGGCCGCCCCTTATCTGTGGGTGATTGGTCAGAATATAACACACACTTGCTGCCTTGTTACAAGACTACCCTAGATAACCCAAACCCCATCATAACCCTGAAGGTGCCATGAAAAATTTGAGGCATCCAATTTTTCCTGCCATGTGAGTGCTTTCATATAGATTACACATAAATAGATCTCTCTCTTCTTTTTATTGGCTAGCAGAAAGATATTTTTTAAATATGCAAATAATTTCAGTATAAACATAGGCTGAATTTCCTCCCTTTTGCCTCCTATAGAAACCTTTAGAAATTTAACATAATTATGTCTACAAACATAATTCAAGCTTTAATCCTTTTCAATGGGTATAGTTTTGATAGAAATCTTTTACATCAATGCCAAAATTAGAATTTTCATATTTTTCGTAACATCATAGGTCCCCCCTGTTTTAGAGAATATCTTTTTTGCACCTTTAATTGATGTGCTACATTTTCCTCCCAATTGCCACCTAACTTTTTTTTTTTGGCACTGGAATATGCAACCCAACTCTGTGTCTCCCAAAGAAATCTGAAAGCAGCAAACAAGCTTTTCCCAAAAATTGGAATTTTAACGTATTGGGAACAAAATTTTGTCAAAATCTCACAAATTGGCAAGTCGAATCAGTTAACAAACCTATTTAACTGTGAAAATTATTTTAAAAATAAAATCGATTTTGGATCATATGCTTTTTTTTATGAAAAATTGAATTTCATCTCTGAAAATGTTTGCTAAAAAAATAGGCCTAC
>JAMKCH010049886.1:0-16769 GCA_023653785.1 Ophioderma brevispina | reverse complement strand
ATGCCCCCAGTGACCCCATGTGACCCCTTTTGTCCATGACCCATTGACCCCAATTGTCCATGACCCATTGACCTCAATTCTCCATGACCCATTGACCTCAATTCTCCATGACTCCATTGACCCAAATTGTCCACGACCCCATTGGACCATGACCCCATTGAACCCTTTAGTCCATGACCACATTGGACCCCTTTTGTCCATGACCCCATTGGGCTCTGTGGGGTCATGGACAAATGCGGTCATGGACATTTGGGGTCCATAGGGTCATGGACAAATTGAGTTGAATGGGGTCATAGACAAATAGGGTCCAATTGTCGATGAGCACATTGACTCCAATTGTCCATGACCCTATTGACCCCAATTGTCCATGACCCATTGACCACAATTGTCCATGACACATATGATAATGGGGATAGATGTCGTCTACATGACGCCATTGACCTCAATTGTCCATTACCCCCATAGACCCCAATTGTCCATGATCCCATTGACCCCAATTGTCCATGATGTCATTGACCCCAATTGTCCATGACCCATTGACCCCAAGTCCATGAACATATTGACCCCAATTGTTCATGATGTTATCACATCATATGCGTTAAAGGTGACAGCTAATGCACCTACAGTAGAATGTTTTATATTAAACATCATATATTTATGTAAAGTAGATGCTATCACATACTTGAATTGTCCATGACCACATTGTCCATGACCTCATGGACCCCCATTTTCCATGACATCATGGACCTCAATTGTCCATGGCCCTATTGACCCCAATTGTTCATGACCCCATTGATCCCAATTGTCCATGAACCTATTGACCCCATTTATCCATGAACCCATTGGACCTCTTGTCCATGACCTCATTGGACCCCTTTTGTCCATGACTAAAGGAGTCCAATGCCATCACATTATATATGATCAAAGTGAGCAGTAATGTCATCTGCAGTGGACAATTTTACATTTCAAATCACATATTTGGTATCTGCAGTAGACGCTATCACATCATAAATGATAATGGTGATAGGTAATGGCATCTACAGTAAAGAGTATTACATTTCAAATCACATAGTTGGTATCTGCAGTAGACGTTATCACATCATGATCAAAGTGAGCAGTAATGTCATCTGCCATGGAAGTATTACATTTAAAATCACATAATTTGTATGTGCTCTCACATCATATGATAAAGGTGATAGGTAATGTCATCTGCAGTGCACAATATTACATTCCAAATCACATAACTGGTGTCTGCAGTAGACGCTATCACATCATATATGATATGTCATCTAAGGTGGAGATTATTACATATCACATCATACAACTGGTATGTGCAGTAGATGCCGAAACATATATGATAACGGTGATAGCTAATGTCATCCGCATGTGACAGGATTACATTTGAATAATATAATGGTGTTTGCAGTATCTGCAGTGGGCAAGATTACACTTCAAATCACATAATTGGTATCTGCAGTAGATACTATCACATCATATATGATAAAGGTGATCGGCAGTAGTGGACAAGATTATATTTCCAATCACAGAATTAGTAACTGCAGTAGATGCTATCACATCATATATGATAATGGTGATAGGTAATGGCATCTGCAGTGGACAGGATTAGAAATCAAATCACATAATTGGTATCTGCAGTAGATGGTATCACATCATATATGATATTGAGACGATAAGTAATGTCATCTACAGGTGACAGTATTACATTTAAAATCATAATGGTGTTAGCAGCTAGTAGATGTTATCACATATGCGATAAAGGTGATAGCTAATGCCACCTACAGTAGAATATAAGGTTTTATATTAAAAATCACATGTGATATGTAAAGTAGATGCTATCACATTATCATACACGTCATGTTATCTGCAGAAGACGGTATTACATTGTATAATTAAATAACAGATAGTGCTATCTGCAAAACATCAAAGAATTGTGGTGTTATCTGCAGAAAACAGTTAAAATAATATTATAACGATATCTTACAGTAGATCCTATCACATCAAATATGACGTAAAGTGCTAGTGATAGGTAATTTAAAAAGACATGAGGACATTTCCATAAAAATGCATTCCCGGTTTTTTTTAACCAGGGTTTTTGGCATAACTAAGAACACCTACCAATGTACTAAATCACGCGCCAATTGAATAAGCCAAAATGCCAGCTTTATGTAATTAAAAGATGATTTAGTATTTTATGTTGTGCATGAAACACGATCCAAGCATGCTTCTTTAGAGGGCTTTCACAGCACACAATTTCAAACCTGAGTCTTTGGTGTTCTTTTCTACTTGTTTGTCCAATAAACTTTAAAAAATTCAAGGTAGATGTTCTACAACCAATCAAGAGCAAATTTAGAAAAAATCTTATCCTCAATATATTCCTTATCTCTTTAAAATCATATATAATGGTATCTGCAGTGAACCCCATCACATCATGTGATAAAGGTGATAGGTAAATAGTACTATGTTGCTACCTACAGTAAATGCCAGATCTTCATGTTTGATAAAATAGTTAATTCTACCTGCAGTAAAAATATGTCGCATTCCATAACATAATTGATACTGCTGGCTGCAGCAGATGCCATCATATCATCATAATAAAGAGTAATATATAATTCTATCTACAGAAGACATGTAGTAGATGCTATCACACTTGAAGGCAATAGGTAATGCTATCTGCAGTAGACAGTATATATCACATTTAAAATTATATCTGCAGTAGAAGCTATCACATCTTATATAATAGGTGATATGGTATGTCATCTGCAATGGACAATATTACATTTACATTTATATATAAGAACATCTGTAGTAGATGCTATCCCATATTTGATAAAGGTGATAAGTAATCCAATCTGCAGTATCGTATTTAAATCAAAATTGTACCTGCAGTTTATGTTATCATATCACACATGATCAAGGTGATAGGGAATGTAATCTACAGTCGACAGTTTTACTTTTAAACTTTTATTTAATGATATCTGCAGAAGATCCTATTACCTAAAAAAGAATAAAAGTGATAAGCAATACAATCTGCTGTAGACATAATTACATTTATGTAATTTGTACCTATGTAGATGCTACCACATATATGTTAAAGGTGATAGGGAATGCCATCTTCCACAGAAAATATTACACTATTTTAAACAACATGCACTACTATCTACAGTAGATAACATCATGTCATCATAATAAAGAATAATATATGATGCTATCTACAATAGACCGGATTTAAATTTATACATAATGATATCTCCTGTTGAAGCTATCACATCATATATTTTATGTGACGTCCATGCGGGCCAAGAAACAATTAGCTGCCGGCAGTATCCATGTACACCAATAGTGCAGCAGTCATGCTCTATTACCTCTAGCGTGTCAGTATGTTTCTAAACATTGATGTCACATCTATATGATAAAAGCGATAAGTAATGCCACCTACCATAGGTATTATTACACTCTATTATTGATAACAGATGTTTCTATTTGCAGGAGTGTTAAAATAGTTAACCTATGGTAAGATAGGCATTGCTATCTGCAGCAAACAGCATTTCATGCTATAATCGATAATGCTTGCTACAGAAGATGCTATTACCCAATATAAAGAGTAATAGTTGATGCTCTCTACAGGAGACATTATTATAAAAAATAAATGTAATACTAACTGCAGTATTTGTTATCACATCGTATCGTAATATACTCGCCGTCAAAATACTTCCGTGATGGCTAACGCGTAAAAGGGGAGGAGCCTGTGTGTGATCTGAACTACTCAAACGCGAGCTGTTGTCATGAGCGACAATCAGCCAATCAGAGTTCAGCAAAATCACTTCCTTGTTTACGCACATCGATGCAGGGCAAATACCACGTAAGTATTTTAACGGCGACTTTAAGGAGATCTTACATCTAGTATCAAAAATATCAGAAAGATGTGGGATCTCCAGTTAAAACAAAGATGCAACTCCTATTAAAGTCAATGCTAGAAAAACAGACTTAGAGCCTTTTTGCACTTAAGTGTTGAGAGAGAGAGGGACATTGGCATATGTGGAAAATTTTCTAATTGAGACAAATGGAGTTGCATCTTCGTGACAACCCTCGATATATGAGAAAGGGGATAGCAAATGCCATCTGCAGCATATCATATATGATAAACGTGATAGGTAATATCATCTGCATTAGTCAGTATTACATTTAAACTCCCATAATTGGTATCTGCAGTAGATGCTATCACATCATAATTATGTGATTAAGGTGGTGAGTTATGCACCTGCAGTAGAAAGTTAAAATCCACATATGATATGTAGAGTAGGTGCTATCACATATGATGCGAATGCCATCTGCAATAGACAATATTACAATGTAATATTAAATAACAGATACTTCTATCCGCATCAGATACAGCACATCATATGTAAGACTATATGCAAAAGACAGTACCGCATTTAAACAATCACATAAGCTGCAGTAGATCAAATCACATGTGATAAAGGTGCCATCTACAGTAACGTTTATCATGCCGTTATGTTCAGTAGATGCACATAGCATGTGATAAAATAGGTAATGCTACCTACAGCAGAAAACATTACATTCCATTACATGATAGGATACTGCTACATTGTCAAAATTACAAGTAATATAAATTGTGATACTATCTGCAGTAGACCGTATCACATTTAAAATCAGGTATAATGATATCTGCTGTCGATGCTATAACCTATAGATTATGTGACGTCCATGCCAGACAAGAAAAAAATCACTGCCGGTGGTATGCATGCACTCCTATTATAACAGAAAAGTGCTACTACAATTTATGTTTTGCACAGTGCAGTAGTTGTGCTTATAACACTAACATGTCAGTAGACCACGTGCTATCCTGCATCTGTAAACATCCATGTCACATTATCTTTATGATAAAGATGATAGGAAATGGCACCTACCATAAACATTGTATCATTATATGAATAGCAGATGCTGCTATTTTCAGTACGGTAGTGGCAAAATAAGTAAATGGATGTTAAAATAGAATGTAATACTGTCTACAGCATTACATATGATGTAATTGATACTGCTAGCAAGAGAAAATGCCATCACATCATATATAATAAAGAGTAGGGCCTAAAAGGTGATGCTATCTAATGAAGACAGTATTAAATCATATGATAACTGCCAGGGCCGTACGCATGATTTATGGGGGTGCGGGACCTCGAAAAAGTGGACTTTTTTGGGGCAAAATTAGACATAACCCCCTAAAATGGTCCTTTTTGAACATCCCATCACTCAAAAGTGGACTTTCTTGTCAAAATTTTGGACCTTTTATCAAAAAATTTAACAAAAAGTGGACCCTTTGCCCCCATCCCCCGCGTACGGGCCTGATAACTGCAGTGGACTTTGACATATCGAGGGATCAGTGACACAAAAATAGCATAACATTTAAAATCGTTTCTAATGATAACTACAGTATTGTAATAATGAGATGTTGCATTTCTCCATTTTCAATGGCTAATGAAATATTTAGCGGTCATACATGTATGCTTAGTCAGTATTACATTCAGGGCTCGCGCTAAGTTTTTTGTGTAGCAATTTTTGCAACAGCTCTTGCTTTGATCATGTTGATAGAGCAAACGTATAGAGAAAAAATGCTACACAATCTTAAATTTGCATAGCAAATGGCAGAAAATGTGTAGCAAACTGCTATGCAATACCAACTGTCGCGAGCCCTGATTACACTTAAACTCCCATAATTGGTATCTGCAGTAGATGCTATCACATCATATGTGATTAAGGTAGCAATTAAGGTAGCAATTAAAGCATGCACCTGCAGTAGAAAGTTAAAATCCACATGTGATATGTGGAGTAGGTGCTATCACATATGATGGGAATGCCATCTGCAATACACAAATGTAATATTAAATAACAGATACTTCTATCTGCAGTAGATACCAGCACATCATCATGTAAGCCTATGCGCAAAAGACAGTGTCGCATTTTAACAATCACATGATAGCTGCAGTAGATCCAATCACATGTTATAAAGGAGCCATCTACAGTAACGTTTATCATGCTGTTATCTACAGTAGATGCACATTGCATGTGATAAAATAGGTAATGCTATCTACAGCAGAAGCATTATATTCCATTACATAATCGGATACTGCTATATTATCACAATTACGAGTAATATAAATTGTGATGCTATCTGCAGTAGACCGTATCACATTTAAAATCAGGTATAATGATATCTGCTGTCGATGCTATAACATATAGATTATGTGACGTCCATGCCAGACAAGAAAAATCACTGCCAATGGTATGCATGCACTCCTATTACAACAGAAAGGTGCTTCTACAATTTATGTTTTGCACAGTGCAGTGGTCGTGCTTATAACACTAACATAAACATGTAAGTAGACCACGTGCTATCCTGCATTTGTAAACATCGATGTCACATTATCTTTATGGTAACGGTGATGCTGCTATTTGCAGTACGGTAGTGGTAAAATAAGTAAATGGATGTTAAAATAGAATGTAATACTGTCTACAGCATTACATATGATGTAATTGATACTGCTAGCAAGAGAAAATGCCATCACATCATATATAATAAAGAGTAGGGCCTAATAGGTGAAGCTATCTAAAGAAGACAATATTACATATGAAATCATATGATAACTGCAGTGGATTTGATCACATATCGAGGGATCAGTGACACAAAAATAGCATAACATTTAAAATCGTTTCTAATGATAACTACAGTATTGTAATAATGAGATGTTGCATTTCTCCATTTTCAATGGCTAATGAAATATTTAGCGGTCATACATGTATGCTTAGTCAGTATTACATTCAGGGCTCGCGCTAAGTTTTTTGTGTAGCAATTTTTGCAACAGCTCTTGCTTTGATCATGTTGATAGAGCAAACGTATAGAGAAAAAATGCTACACAATCTTAAATTTGCATAGCAAATGGCAGAAAATGTGTAGCAAACTGCTATGCAATACCAACTGTCGCGAGCCCTGATTACACTTAAACTCCCATAATTGGTATCTGCAGTAGATGCTATCACATCATATGTGATTAAGGTAGCAATTAAGGTAGCAATTAAAGCATGCACCTGCAGTAGAAAGTTAAAATCCACATGTGATATGTGGAGTAGGTGCTATCACATATGATGGGAATGCCATCTGCAATACACAAATGTAATATTAAATAACAGATACTTCTATCTGCAGTAGATACCAGCACATCATCATGTAAGCCTATGCGCAAAAGACAGTGTCGCATTTTAACAATCACATGATAGCTGCAGTAGATCCAATCACATGTTATAAAGGAGCCATCTACAGTAACGTTTATCATGCTGTTATCTACAGTAGATGCACATTGCATGTGATAAAATAGGTAATGCTATCTACAGCAGAAGCATTATATTCCATTACATAATCGGATACTGCTATATTATCACAATTACGAGTAATATAAATTGTGATGCTATCTGCAGTAGACCGTATCACATTTAAAATCAGGTATAATGATATCTGCTGTCGATGCTATAACATATAGATTATGTGACGTCCATGCCAGACAAGAAAAATCACTGCCAATGGTATGCATGCACTCCTATTACAACAGAAAGGTGCTTCTACAATTTATGTTTTGCACAGTGCAGTGGTCGTGCTTATAACACTAACATAAACATGTAAGTAGACCACGTGCTATCCTGCATTTGTAAACATCGATGTCACATTATCTTTATGGTAACGGTGATGCTGCTATTTGCAGTACGGTAGTGGTAAAATAAGTAAATGGATGTTAAAATAGAATGTAATACTGTCTACAGCATTACATATGATGTAATTGATACTGCTAGCAAGAGAAAAATGCCATCACATCATATATAATAAAGAGTAGGGCCTAATAGGTGAAGCTATCTAAAGAAGACAATATTACATATGAAATCATATGATAACTGCAGTGGATTTGATCACATATTGAGGGATCAGTGACACAAAAATAATATAACATTTAAAATCGTTTCTAATGATAACTACCGTATGTTAAATTGTAATAATGAGATCTCGCATTTCTCCAGTAAATAATAAGGACAATTCCTATCTTTGCCAATGGCTAATGAAACAAAGCTCCTTAAGACCCAGTGCTTAAACACATTGACATATGTGGAAGATTTTCAAAATGGGACAAATAGGGTTGCATCAGATAGACCCCTCAATATATGATAACACTAATAGGGAATGTCACCTGCAGTGGTATCACATACTAAATAACAGATGCTCCTGCCTACATTGATAGATCTGCAGTAGACCGTATCAGAATATGCAATCACATTATTTTAGGTGATGCTACATGCAGTATACAATATTATAGAGGCATACATATCTGCCGTAGGCAGGATACCATTCTATTATGATACTACGGAAGATGGAAGATGCCACCACATTATAATAAAGAGTAATGGGTGATACTGTCTGTTGCACTTGCAGACAATCATATATTGAAAATTATATAATGTTATCGGTAGTAGATGCCATTTATATATGATAAGCAAATTCCATCTACCATAGAAGATATTAAATTGTAATATTACTGCTACATGTATATTCAGTAATACCCAGCATATTATATATAATAAGGACTAATATATATGGTGCTATCTCCAGCAAACAGTATCACATTTAAAATAATATTATGTCAAAAGTGATAGGTAATACCACCTGAAGTAGACACGTATTATGATCATGATGGTACCCACAGTAGATGTTATCAGATACTTAAGGGGATAGGAAATGCCATCTATTACAGCAAATATTACATATTTTTAAGTAACAGATGCTGCTATCTACAGTAGATAGCCGTATCTGTTACTTGGGGATAGGCAATTCCATATATTACAGAAAATATTACGTATTTTAAGTAACAAATGATGCTATCTACAGTAGATACCAGCATCATAATGAAGAGTAATATGTGATGCTATCTGTAGAAGGCGGTATTACTTTTAAAATTATATGATATCTGCAGTAGATGCTATCACATCACATATGATAAAGGTTATGGGTAATATCATCTGCAATAGGCAGTATTAAATTTAAACTAAATTCTTCAGTAGATTCTGTCTCATACCATATTGTAAAATATATATTCTTTGAAATATTCAATCGTATGATAATTTAAGTATTGTTCTTAAAATATGCAAGGGTGATAGGGGATCCCATCTGCAGTATACCGTATTGTATTACACCTACAAATGATAAGAGTAGGTGCCATCACCTCATATATTCTCTGCCGTTGTCAGCATTATACTGTGTGATATAATAATAGATAATGCTAGCGACAGAAGATGCAATCACGTGATTTTAAAAGTATTAGGTGATGCTACCTGCAATAAACAGTATTATATTTAAAATAGTATACAGGCCCGTAGCCAGGAATTTATTTGGGTGTGCGGATTTTCCAAAAGTGGACCTTTAGAGCGCGAAGCGCGAGAACTAACGTGTGGGGTGCAGGGCCCATCTTAGGGCCCTACTGAGGGTTCAGGGGCAAAGCCCCCGGAAGCTCTGCGTTTTTTGACAATTTGAACATTAATTTTTATGGTATAAAACCATTATTGTGCTCGGGATGGCGGTGGAGGCAAAAAAGCGACAAAATTCAGCATGGTAAAGCGAACCTTTTTTGCAGATTGCCGTTTTGGTGGGTGCGAACCCCAGGATACAGCCTGATGTTATGATATCTGCAGTAGTTCTATCCCCTAATAATATGCGTAACGTGACAGGGTAATTCAAATCTAAATAAAACATTTTTGGCGGGCCAGGATGCTATGGAGTCGTGAAATGGAAACATTAATTTTGAATGAAAGATATAGATGTGATTATAATGTCATCTAAACATTAACGTCATCTGATGGTAAAAGTGTGCTAACTGAGTATAGTTGCGGACTCCATTTCTTATGTATTACTTATTCCGTCATTTTTGTGTCTAAATTTGCTACTTGCGTGTCTAATTTAAATAAAAGGAAAAGTCCACCAAGTATACTCCCGTTAACTTGTTCTGCAGCATATTGGTAATTACTTTTTTGCTCATGGATAAAAAGTGACTCCACACCACTATGTCTGCAAGGTTTGAAGCAAAACTCTTCAATCATATATATATAGAATATATATATAGTATATATATATATATATTTACTATTATATATATATATATATGAGAAATTGGAGCTACTTAAACCTCTTGTGAATTACTGCACATGAGAGAAATAACTACATATATAAAAGAGGTTTACTAGCTCCAATTCTCACGATATGTTTATAAATTATTCGAGTTGCTTGGTAATCAGAATGCTGATTACCTCGTTATATGGACGGCATTACGCACGGAACGCTATGGTGTAGAAACTCGAATGACCCACCACATACCGTGGTGGCGCATTTGATTAGCGCATCCCAGATCCTAAACGGAAGGTTGTGTTCGAGTCCCATCCAGCAAGTTCATTTTGCGCTTAATAATGCAAATACGTCACGCGCTGTCCACACTTTCGCAACATATATGTATTTATTTCTTCATGGCGTAATTCACAAGAGGTTTAAGTGCTACCAATTTCTCACATATGTGTTATACATTATTTCGAGTTGCTTTTGGATCAGAAGCGTGATCACCTCGTGAATATGGACGGCATTACGCATCGCACGCTATGGGTGGTAGAAACTCGAATGACCATCACATGCCGGGGTGTCGAATTGATTAGCGCATCCGAGATCTAACGGAGGTTGTGGGTTCGAAGTCCCATCACAGCAAGTTCATTTTTTTGCGATAATAATGCTACGTCCGCGTGTCATCAATTTCTCTATATATATATATATATATTTCAATTCAATATTCACTGAAAAAAGTTCAAATGCTATTTGCCTGAGTTATGTCGCTGAATTTGGACAAAAGTAGATAATTTGCAGTGTTTTACACCATTTTAGCTATTTCCAAACCGTGTTAAGTCCCACAGAGTTGCACTTCTCGAGAAAACGCGATTTTTGGACATTTTGGACTTGTTTAATTGGTGTTGTATTGATATGAACAATTGTGGATGGAACTAAAAAAATGTGTTTGGTTGGAATTCTGAAAATCAATTATTTCTTTATTGCCCTTTTTGTTGTCCCTCCAAATTAGCATGGGACTTTTAAGACATTTTGCACAAAAACCGATGAAAGAGATCGATGCTTTTGAAACACCCCTTTGAACCCCATGGGTCTAAGCTAGCAACCCACTTAAAGAGGTCGGCAAAAGACTTTAAAATAAAAAAATCCGAAAGTGGTCATTTTCCTAAAATTTTGGGAGTCCGAAAAGATCGACCATTCTTTCAATCTCTGCTTAAAATTTTCATTAAATTCACAATGGCCACCGTCATTTTATTTTGTTTGTAAAAAAAAAAGTAAAAACGTTAAAAAAACACTAAAATTTTAAAAAAACATTCAAATATAGTCTCCCAGTTTTGGACCAGTTATTCAAATTTTCCGGCAATTGCCGAAAATCTCAGAAAACCTGATTATCTCGGCACAACGGAAATGAATACGACCTCAAGTAAGACTAAAAGTTGCATTTTTACGAGTTCGAAGATGTAAAAAAATCCCAATTTTGATACCCGATGGATTTAACACGGTTGAAAATAAGCTCTTCATTTGCGCTATGTAGAAGCCATCTATCAACGTGGTTAAAAACTGTGACTGAATGATTCTCAATTATGAACTCATGGGTTTCTCTACAGATATTTTACATAAAATGGTTTTACCAATATGTGCAACAAATGCCAAACATTATAGACTCTTGAACAATATGGTACTTTTTCCTGCCAAAATACAGATAAAAATGCCGTTTTTTGGCTGTACTAAAAAAGTGGGATCATTAAAAATTTGTATTTGTATTTTTAGAATAGGGGTTTTTTTTTGCGGTAAATAAAATATTAACTATGCAAGAAAACCAAGCCCCTGGTAGCTAATGGTGTTACCTCTGTCTTAAGTTAGCCTTGGCTTACTTCTATAGAGAAATGTTGCTTCAATCTTGTCTAACTCTATGGCAATTCACATGGGATTCAATACGAGGGGTCAAATGTCATTTTCATATGAATACAGAGGTAAACGTTTCAATATGATCCAATCAAGTTAAATTCCTATAGAGCAAAAGAAAAATGTTAGATTTTATATGAAAAATGGTAAAGGAATAATATACCATAACCAATCATTGCAGCGAAGCTATGACAAACCACAAACCGTGTATTCTAAGAGTTCTAGACAAATAACTTGATTGGAGCATTTTAACACTCAAGTGCAAAGGTATTTTGCACTCCCGTTGGTGCATAAGGAGGTGCTCTGAAAATAACTTTTCCATATGATTTCTCCCCATCAAATTTGGCACATGTTTTGACTACCCAAAGACGACATTACTGAAAGGAAATATGAAATATATTGACCGGTTCGGAAATTAGGGGCAAAACGTTAATTTCCATGCGTACGAAAACGGCCATTTTGTTTTTGCTTTTTTCTCGCACATTGTGCACTAAAAATTAAACTAACCGTTGTTTTTGAGTAAAGAATTGACCAAATTGATTACGTAGAGCCAAAAGTAGGAATTGAAACATTTTAGGATTTTTATAAATCGTGTATTGTACAGAGAAATGGATTCCGGACCTACTTTAATATATATTTAAATATCAGCATGTAATTAGTTAATGAACCATTAATTGCAATTATCATTTGTATTGGGTAGTAGCATAAGTCTACATACATGGTAACCACAAAAGTGGAGTGTAGGATTGCAATATTTTTTAATCAAAAGTTTTGCAACTGAAAGTTCTTCAGTTACAAGCAAAATATTTACCAAAACCTTAAAATGTGACCCGCGAAAAAAGAGCCCCTGTGTTCATATGGACCCCCTTATGCACTTAGATGTAAAATGTTATTTCTTAAATGGCCATGACCTCATCATCTTCATGAACCAATTAATTTAATCACCATCAGCATAATTTACATTTAAAAAAAATAGGGAGCGGCCATTCATTATGCTTGGGTGATGGAGGAATTCAACTTTATCCAGCGAAGAAATTTGCATTCCCCTTTCGCTTGCTTCCGTTCAAAAATTCCCCCTTGATTTTATGAAATTTCTTCATTTAAAAGTTCATATCCCCCTCTCCTTGTTGAAAATGTTCATGTTTCTCCTCTCGTTCACTAATTTTTTCGAATCCCCCTCAATTCCTCCATTTGCCCTGTCGTAAAAAGTGACCTCTTCCATATTGGTGAAAATAAATTAAGATGGGATTTGGTGCACACCTAGATTTACAGGGGGCGTGGAAGTGTTTTGGAAAAAAAAATCTGTCCACTAGTGAAACACAAAAAAAAAATCCCTTCAGGTGACTATAAAAATAACTGCACTCAGTCATCTCTAAAACAAAAGTATAAATGGAAATAAAAGGCAGTGAAAAAATTGCTGCAAAAAAATGACCCGATCCAAACTTCCACACCCAGTAATCTAATGGTGTCTCCCTTACTATTATGAGCACTAATATTGAGAGACCAATTTTGGGATGGAAATGAAAATAAAAAAAATTCTCTCCCACATAGGTAGGTATGTACAGAGGTGTGTACAAAAATGAAAGATTTGTATTTGATATGTAGGTTTTCATTTGGTTGCATCTTTGCTTCTTTTACCAATAAGGCTTTAAAACCACACCATGTAGCTTTTCATCCTGAATTGAAGATACAGCCTTCAACCTTCTAAATCTGCCCTTAAAGCATGTCCTCTCGATGTCATTGTTAACGTTGCAACTCCATCATGCTCAGCAGTAAGAAGCGGGTTCAATGTGAAATCCATGGTGCTTTGCAATTCAGAGGTGCACAATTCGCGAATCGTCATATTACACGCGTGACTTTCAGTTTCCAAACTGAAAATTTCAATCATATCTGGCATTCATACTAGTGAATCCATAGTCACAAAAAGAGCTAGGGGGATCGTGAACATGTAATTTACACAGGATCATCTTGTGGTCACTATATATACTGCTGTTTTTCAACTATATAGGAGGTTGAAGTCTACACTGGAACCAATGTAAAGGCATGCTTTGTGGTAAAAGGCAAGAAATGATGGCGTCATTCATGTTATCAACCTCAGCAAGACTACAAACATCTGTGCTGTCTTCTGGTATCTGGCTCAGAGTTCTTTATCACATTTGTCATATCATTGCAGCAGAAGCATGCTGTTTTTTCAGCAGTATTTTAATCCTTGTTGATGGTACAAACACAAGCCCTCTGAGCATCTACAATCATGGAAAAAAATTGCCACACTTTGTCCGACTTTTTTTTAAAGCAACTCCCTCTCCCTCACGGCAATGTTGATCTTAGTCATGTCAGCATTGATGGGAGATGGGAAAGGATATGGAAAATGGCACAGGGGAAGAACTTGGCTTTTTAATGAACAATGACACGTCGACGTGCCCAATGCCGATCTGGGAATGGTTTCATTATATAATTGTATCAAGTGTGGCAACTATTTTTTCTATGATTGCAATTCTTTAATGTTTTGTAGACATGGGTGTAGGTTACCTCTATGAAATCAATGGTGCAGTTACCCTTAATAGTAGTTTGATGGCTATCCCAAGTAACATTAGAAATGGAACACTCCCGGATAGGAATGTTTGTTGTTGTAGCACTGAGGTTGTATTAGTAGATCTTAAATGTCCATACATGTATTTCTGTAAGTTGAAAATCACCTCCAGGGATTTTTCTCCATTTATCCAGATATCTTCTCGTAACTCCAGTGAATCAAATTTGTGCTGTATTTCTCCACACATAGGTATCTGCAAAGATAAGAATTGTTAAGAATGTCACTTAAGTACATGTATATAAGAACAGTAATAGCCCTAGCACTTTGTTCCAATGATTGCAAAAACTGGTATGTAGAGATATGAAAAGCTATTGTGAGCAATTGGAGTATACAAATATAGACTGCTCATGAGGGAGATGGTGAGAAATATTGCCCCGAGATGATCTTGAGACCAAGGGCCTGCTATTTTCCCGAGACCGAAGGTCGAGGGAAAATAGTAGGCCCGCGGTCTCAAGATCATCAAGGGGCAATATTTCTCACCATATCCCGAATAAAGTGCAGTCTATATTTGTTTTATACACCTCATGCATATATTTCAGAATTCTGCAACTTTTCCACATTCGCTACTGACGCTAGACATGCTAGAGACCCGTTTGTGGCTTTCAAATACTGCTCAAATACTATAACTGCAAACTTTACTTGCTTGTATTAAGCACTATCACCTTGTTGTAGAATTGTGAATAGATCGTCATCAGTTACAAGCTGAAATCGGGGTTTGCAGCTCAATTCATCAGTCTGAGCAGACGATTCCGACGGCCGCGTTGAAAACTTTTGCAGTCGGCCATGATATTTGTGTTGGATGAGTTTCACGTCTCTTCCACATACTGTATTTTTCGAAATAATGTGTTTTGTTGTGTATGTACGTTATTAAAATTAATTATTTTGCCATGGGATAGTAGGTTTCCGGGGGTACTATCCCACGAGGATAGTCGTTTTTTGTTTATTTTTTCAAGTAAAACAGGAAATGGTAGGAATAACCCATATCATGTGACTCCATTTAACCAATCAGATGACAGAAATATATGCAAGAGGTGTATAATATATACTATACACTTAAGTATATACTATACACTGTATAGTATATAGTGTATAGTATAGATGAGGTGATATGTGACGTCAACGCCGGGCAACGAACAAAGCACTGCCCGGCAGCATGCGTGAGCACCTGCAGGGCTTGTGCTTTTAAAATTCGCGCTCAATCAGGCGGGAAGGCTATTGAATGCTTTAACTGTATGGGCATATTCTTCGCACCTCTAACATGTCAGTAGACAAGGTGCTAACTTGTGTTTGTAAACATTGATGTCACCTCATCTATACAGTTATTTCTGTAAAAACCATTAAGTGTTTTTCAACAATGACCTCAAGTGACCCCCAGATGACCTATCGGGAATCATTTTGAAGAAATTGAGTGAATATCATAATCAGTCTAGCAAGCATTTTAGATGTTATACATGTAACCTAAATGGCATGTAACCTAAATGACTCCTAAATGGCATTGGATCTCCTTATGTTCTACCCAAGGGTTTTTGTCCATGTGTTATGCATCCAGGCATGTGCAACAAGAAATATTTGGATAATGTTAATAGATAGAAAAAGCACAATCAAAAACAGGCCTGATAAAAAAATTCCGTGCTGCACATATGGGTTTAGACTAAATGAAGCACAGTTTTGCCCAATTTTACTAAGAATTGCTTTATGTTTCCAATTTCAAGTATTATCTGGCTATCACATGCTTGGGGAGTAATGTCTTAAATTAGGAACAATTAGATATACGAAATGTGCTACACAATGTTATTTTACAAATAAATCCTTACACATGGGTCACATTTCCGTGAAAAAATCCTGAAATATGGGTCAGGTTTCGCAACATCTAATGCAGTATATTTTAATAGCTTTTTGTATAAGAGTTTTAGACATGGGTTTCTAATTTTGCGAAATGACCCTTAGAAATAGTTTATGGTTTCTTGACTCCGGCCGCACCGTTTTCAAATAATTTTTGTGCATAACTTCCTTGGGTTATGATGTAACAATGTACATTATGATGAATTTAGTTTAAACTGAAATGCTCTTTGTCATGGTGCCAAAAAGATAGAAACATTC
>JAMKCH010049885.1:0-18544 GCA_023653785.1 Ophioderma brevispina | reverse complement strand
ACAGAGGAAAAACAAACAAGGGGCTAAGAAATACAAATTGCTAACTTATTTAAACAAAAACTTAAGTAACAGGAGAAAAAAACAACAACAACAACAAAAATGCAGTGAAATTCAAGTTAGGGGTATCAAATTTGTACAAAAAAAGACAAACTATTGGTTACAACTCTCAAAAATCACCAAAAAGAAAACTGCTTGATGTGTGGTAAGCATAATCATAAAAATACAGTGAGAATTCAAATTGAGCATTTTGGATAGTTAAGAAAAAGTTTAAAGGGTAGACGATGAGCAAGGAAAAAAGAAAAAAAAGAAGAAAATACCACGTAATCAATATTCATGATAATGATACTGAAAGCAATGAAATACAAAGTATTAACCAAGTGCATTTTAACAATACCACGTAATCAATATTCATTATAATAGTACTGAAAGCAATGAAATACAGGGTATACAAATCAATGTCCTTCGTATAGAAAATAGCAACTTTGTTATAAAATTCCGGATCCGTAAATTTTGTTATACACAATATCCTATGGGGCTGTTATACTACACATAAATGTTTACTGCATCAAAACAAAAAATCTGATTCATCTCAAACTTTGAAATTGTGCATTTGTGCACAACCTGCTCGATTTTGGCATTGGGGATTTCCAAACGGTAATTTGGGGAACTGCTACATGCATTTACTATGGCAGTCTCTGCCTCAGTTACAATACAAAATCTCTTCTTAAACCTTAGTTTCAATGATCTTAGTAATATCACGATAATTTAGGAATAAATTATGACTATTCAAAATCTGTCGGGGGGGGGGGGGGGAGTGAGGAATGAAACATCAGCGTCAACTGACAAAACAGTATAATAATAGTAGTAATGCGATATCCAGTAGTATTGACCAGTGTTTCAACGATAGTTGAACATAACCACAACACTTAGAACATCAACTTTTAGACAAGCGGAATAAATTCAACAAGACAAAGCAGACCTTCAACAGGATAAAGCGGACATTTGCCATGGCTATACGCCCCCCCCACCCGGTTTGCCAAATAACTATACAAAATCAGTTCAATTTTACTTATGAGCTCAGATTCGGATGTCCCCCGCACTCCGACCACACCCGAAGTCCTCCAGGCCTGGGGTACGCCCCTGGAATGATGCATGGTACTCTTCTTGGTCGCACATCCATACCCCCCCAGTTCTCTAAAATATGCACGGCTGTTACACCATGCTCTATTTTATTTTGAGCCACCATGTTTGCTATTTACAAAAGAGAATCTAAATACAGAAGGCCCAGGGACGGGCTCAAGCATTTTGAATATCCACCCAAAGCAACCTGCCATGACATTTCAGCATTATGTGGCCATTCATTTGTGGTGCAACGACCCTCCCAAATCATGAGTTCAGTTAGCACCATTGTGTTTGTTCAGAGTTCAGAAAGCAAAACTGCTGCACTGTTTGTATTGAACCTTTGAGTTACTGCTTGCATTTTCCAGGCTGCAGTCTGAGGAAGCAATTGGTAATAAAAATTCCTTTAAAAAGGAAAGGGCGAGTCAAGGGGAAATATCCATGTAAAAGGTATGGGAAGGGATAAATAAGATGACATTTTGTGGGAGTTTTTTGCAAGTTGACTTATGTGACTTTTTGCACATACTTAGCCGAGGCATAAAAGAACGTAAATATTTAACACAGAGTGAATAGGGGCTTCATATCCCTCTTACATTTACGATTTTTAAAGGGGAAATGTGACCAATCAACATACTATAGAACATACTACACCTTATTCGGGAAATCAATCAACGCTATACTTACCCACCGCAAGATTGACCATTGCAGACTCACCAGCAGAACTGGAAGGAAGAAGCAATTCCGGATATTTTGCATGCCGACGGACGTAAAGTATTTTACAGGATTCGGCACACTTACCAACGTGATCAATAACATTTGTTTTAAATATTATAATGTAAAGCTCCCACGTTCAGCAACATTGTCACCCAATGACTTCATTTTATTTTCTTAAATTTTACTTCTGTCACTCAAAGACTTAAATTTTTCAAAATGTTTTCAAAAATGTTCATCCATGCCATTGCACTATTTCAATTCATATACAAACTTAGAATATTCGTTACTTCATGATATCTTACCTGTCATTCCACCGTATTGAATCGTAAATATCACATTTTATAAGAAGTACGTATGCAATTGCAATCTATCTATACTACTAAAAAATGAGATCAAAGGTCACACGCTTCTAGGTAAAAGTCACACACGGGGGAAATGCACTAGTACTACTAAAAATGAGACCTGTCTATGCGTTTTGACGCACTTTGACCTATGGAGCTGATGTTGGCATAGAGGTAGAAAACAACACCCTGAGGTTTATAATTATCAGGGTTTCAGGGTGACCCAAAAAATAAAAAGTCATCTGCAGGAGATCAATTTGCATAAAAATGCCGTATAAATGCCAAAAGGACCGCTAACCTGAGCAAAGAACAAGTCTGAGGTCAAAGGTCACACACACAGGACAAAGGTTGCTTTCAATTTGGCAAGAAACCCAAGTAAACAAGAAAGCTGGGTGACCACATAGTTACATCTATACTTGACTGCAGATCATTTTTGCAACCATAAAACTACTGCCTCACTGCAAATAATTGTAATAAGTAATGCACTTTTCAACCATGTCTAAATATAATAGTAGATGAGCTCGTATTTTCAGTCATGATCAATCAACAGTACTACGCATGCAGCAAAAAAATTAAGAACCTCATTAAAGGTGGCTGATCCAATCAAAATCCGACCATTCATGTTTCCTCTAAGCCTCCCTTACATAAAAGCAATTAAATCAGTCCAACCGTTTGGATAGTGAAAATTTTTGAAACGTTTTTATTCATAACAGGCCATCCCCCTTTAAGCATCCGTTAATTCAATGCACTCATAACGATTTAAAGATGATGTTAACCAGCAAATCACTGTAAAAATTACAAATACAAATATTCCTTGACAACATATACTAATTTCATAATTTTTTTGTCAATATTTCGTTTTTACGTGTTAAGCCAATGGCGATGTCTAAATTGGGGATTTCTTGGCCGCACTACCCTGTTGCCTGTTACGCCCTCTATATTCATGTTTTTATTTTAGTGTTACCCCGTCGTGTTTTTAGTGCATATCGCTTACGACGGTAAGCATACATGGAAGTGTGTTCGCTTGGTATTTCTACTCTTTTGAACATTAATATCTTTTTGTAAATGTACGTTCATGTTTTCGCTGGGCCTATCTTATTGAGTACATATCCATATGACGTAAAATTGCACAACATTTCATAAACTATCATACATGTAGATTTTAGAGGATATAAACGGCACGAATATTTTCTGCAACACTGCTATTTGAAAATAGGTCAAAACCCAAGCGAATAGAGCTGGTAGCCCGTAGGCTACCCTCTCCCAAAAATAGTTCAAATACCCCTTATTTACCTTAAACAAAGAGGTCTGTGAAATTTCAACATTCCCCTTAAAGGGAACCCTACGAAGCTCCTGTTCCAACCCCCATACTACCTGCTTTTCAAACCGCATTCCTGACAAGTGGTGGTACCAGAGCAGAAGGGGGAATTTCATCCTTAAAGGTGTTTTCATGATATTGAACACCTTCTGTTTTTATTAAGGGAAAAAAAATGGCCGGTGCACCTAGATATCCTTGAGAAAACCTTCTTCCGAAATTTGAGTTGAATCCCGATCTTTTCGGTTTTGTGTTTATAGGAATACTTGTGGTCCCGGTCCCCTAGGCCACTGTACTGTAATCTTTCTGTTTCTGTCCGTTTTACAGACAGAAAAGAATACAAAAAAATGCGAATTCTTACAGATACGACCGAACTTTGCCTGTAAAGATTTTGTACACATGGATACTAAAGGCTAATGGTCGGATTATTAAAAATCTCAATTTTTTGGGTAAGTTGGGGGGGGACGAGGTTGTGGATCACAAAATGCCCCTACGTTTTTTTTCTGTGTCCATTTTGGCCCTGGCCCAGAAGAACAATGACATATTTTTGGGTAAAATCAGCATTTTTGGCCAAAATTACCAAATTTTTGCAAAAATATGGGGTCAAATATGGGTCCCAAATGTTTGAATTTCCCCCCCCCCAATTAATTAAAAAAAAGTTCCCCCCACCCCCCACCTTCCCCCAGAAAAAATGTCTGGTGCAACTCCGATTGGCTAATAAAGGTGTCAGATGTCAATGTTTTGACCTTTTTTTAGCAAATCTGGAAATGTGGCTTCATATTGAGGAAACTTGAACCGTATTCCCAACAATTTCGACAATTGGGACAAAGTTGACCCATACTTCTACCAAAATTGGCATGGAAAAAGGGTTTTTCATATACCAGAAAGCTTTGGTGGCACATCCCCAGGCAATAGTTATATTTGTTGAGTACCCCCCCACCATTGCAACACATGAAGATCTATAAACATGTATTTTCTAAAAGACCCGTTGAATTATTGTTATACATGTACTTTTAAACTTGGCATGCAGAATGCTGCACGTAAACCCACAACGGAATCCTATTTTTATTTGGAGACTGACCTGAATTTGTTGGACGCAAATATTTGAGCATACCAAAAGTTCATGTGACTTAGCCGTATAAATCAAGATGTGACCTGAACGGTTGTATATTGATGCTGGTGTACATTGCCCATGCTACTATTGTACTAACTTCCGGGCTCCACCCACCAGTCACTCGGTTTACATTACCTTATATGGGACATTGTATTGTGATGTCACAGCTTTTCACAGCTATCTCAGCAATAGAAAGTGCCTGTTGACTAGTGACTCAAAATAGATAACTAATTGACACTATGACAGTAGGGTTTGCTACGTACATCAACATCAATGTTGTAATCACATAGTAAGTGGTACTGAAAGTTAGTTTACCATTGACTTTAGACTGTGAGCGGAAACAAGCTTGGACTTTGAGTTCAGAAGTTGTTCTATAGGTCCTAGTGGATTTATATATATATAATTATATATATACAGAATTTATAAGCGCCTTATGCTACTTGGCCTCTAAGCGCTTTCGCAAATGGCCGCTGATCACTCGTGGCCCAACCGACCATAAACCATTTAGCATCATTTCAAGGGATGCAGCATACGGGATCAGCGCTTGCCCTTATCAGCAAACATACTCGCGATTAACCATCGCAGCCGGCAGCTTCCAAATATCGCATGGTTAAATCGGGACAACTAAGCGGTAGTTTTTCTTGTCCAGGGAAATTACAAGAAGCTGATCTCTCACACGGGATCGAACGCACGCCTATACTGCATGGATGAGCAACCCTGGAGTCGAGCGCTTACCTGAATTGAGCTATCTTGTCCCGCTTGTCTTAATAACCTTTGTGTACGTGGGAGTTAAGGTAGGTCCTGTTGCATAGATTTTGGGGGAGCCAATCACTTAGGATGTCTTTATCTCTATTCTCATCCTAAACCCCACCACTCACTTCTTCAAGCTTAGATGTTGGTATCATTAGAAAGCCGTGAATTAGTTCTCATCTCATCTGCAAAAAACTATTTGGATGACAAATTTCATCATATAATGCTACAAGCTTTAAGAGCTTTTAAGTAGAGGTTTATTGTCCCCGCCGAACGATTCGCCTGGGACTCTGAAAGAGCAGTGTCGTCCGTATTCTCCCGTCCGTGAGCAAAATGTTACCCATGTTGTATAACGATTTATCTGGTGTTCCGTAAGGGCGACAATGATGTACTTGGTGGAAAGAAGCGGGCTGATGAATTTCTTCTCGACCTGATTAGATTGTGGCCCGTAAAATATGCTAATTAAGTACCTAATTGTTGCTATTTATGAGAATGTTCCGGCAGGCCTGTGTACAAGTTTTCTTGAAGTTCCGTAAGGCGTATATGATGTAACTTGGTGGAAGGATCGGGCTGTAGAGTTCTTGACCCAATTCGATTTTTTTGGGCAGATTGTCGGGCACATTGAGTAGCAATAGCTAATTAATATGCAAATCAGCGTAATTGCCTATATTTTGAAACGTGTACATCGGATACTCAAAACATGCCCTGCCTGCCTTCAAGCTATCATGAGGCACATCTTTTTTGCAATTTGAAAGTATGTAAATGAGCTTAGGTCTCCAATGAGCTAATAATATGCATATTGCTGAATCTCTGAAACGGTACATCGTATGCAAAATTCCTTCGCTACATGAGACTACTATTCTATAGGAGAGTGGTGAGTGTGGAGAGGGGTGGGGTGTTGGAAAGGGGGGGGTGTTGCGGGGTGTTGGGGAGGGGGGTTTGGTATTGCGGATGTTTGGGGAGTGGGTTGGTTATTTGCGGGTTGTTAGGGGAAGGGGTGTTGGTGGTTGCGGGTTTTGGGGGAGGGGGTGTTTGTTGCGGTGTTTAGGAGGGGTGAGTGTTGCAATGGTGTTTTGGTAGGGTGGTGTGGAGTGGTGTGGGGTGTGAGTGTTGTGGGTGTTTTGTGGGGTGTTTTCGGGGTGTTGGGAGGGATGAGGGTGTTGCGGGATTTTTGGGAGGGGAAGGAGGTTTGGGGCGTGGTGGTGAACGGGGAGGTTGTGTTACAGACAGGGTATTGGGGTTGGGGTGTTGAGGGTTGTTGGGGGTGTTGGGTGTTGCGGGGGTGTTTGGGGATGAGAGTGGAGAGTTGTGGGGTGTGGAAGAGTGGCTGGTGTTGGGGAGGGGGTGGAGTTTTTTTGCGGGGTGGTTGGGAAGGGGTGGAAGTGTTGCGGGTATTGGGGAGGGGTGGGGTGTTGAAGTTTCATTTATTGCATGTTAGTGATCGCTACATTTGGCGGGGACATTTTACGCATCGTGTAAATACGAAAAAAGTTCGCCTTGTGATGGGTAAAGGTTTTTTATTGTTACAAGATTGTTTGTACATTTTAAAACCAAAGAAAATCAAGTTTGCCTCACATCAAATCATGTGCTATTATGTTTTTTTTAGACTAAATATCACAGTGATATGCAGATGTATTTTTTTTTTATTGTGGACACTTTAATTTCTCAGACAACTAAAAAAGCTAAAAATTTGGCTCATCACTGAGGGCTGTGCGGCAAAAGTGACTCCACATGCTTACGTGTGCGGCTATGTGAGATAACCTCTTTTCTTGACCCTAATCATGGGCTATAGAAATTCACAATTACCTCTTGCATTCATTGGTTTTTCGAAGGATTCAAATAAAATTTTGGAATTAAGTATGTTGGTGATGATACCTTTATGATCAAGAAAATATCAATGACTTTGGCAGGATACCTTTAATATGAGCAGTTTTAGCTGTCAGTCATAAAAAAATCCTTTTTGAATGTTGTACAAATAACCATAAACATTTATTTTTTTTTGCGACTTTTCAGGCCTTTATTTTTTTTTCACACCCTCCGACATGTTCGGGTTAGGGTTAACATATTACTACTTTATTTTTTTTTCAGTACATTCGACTTAGTCAATTTTTATATCACTATTTAGCTATTGACATACTGCACAAAAAGACCAAGAAGCATCACCAAAGCTCATACCATTGAGGAGTTACGGCTTTTTCAATCACAAAATGGGGCGAAAAATTGCATTTTTTCCCAATCAATTGTCACCCTGACTGCCGACTTTCTAACCCTGTTACAAAAAAAAGAAATAGATTTGATCCCATTAATGATTGGAATATTACAAATGAACCCCTTTCACATGATTAGCATAAAGAGTTAATCACTACTAGGTAGTTTTCATGTTCATACACTCACAGGAATTAGCAAGTCAAAATTTTTGTCACCCAAATTGCCTTTTGGGCACAATTGGCCAAAAAACTGAATTTTTCTCAAAATCAGTGAAAAATATGCAGTTTTAAGTGCCAAAATCTGCAATATCATGAATGTTCCCCTTAGAAACATTTAAGTAATCAAGATTTTTGACTGTTTTCACCCCCTAAATATTTTTTTCACACTCGTGTCTTGTCCCGCTAAACGTAAAGTCAAGCTTGAATGCTGTCTGGATATAACTTTGTTGTGAAAATAGACACTTAGGCCTTTTAAAGCATCTTAAGATGCCAGTTAAGACTATTTCTGGCCTTAAAAAAGACAGATCCTGACTTTTATTAAGTCAACAAAGCATAAATCTAATATCTTGACGAGGGGTCTTTACTACAACAATTTCCAATTAACAGGACTTTGATGAAAAATGGGGGCGTGACTTGTTTACATTGGAAGAATCGCTCATAGTGGTTTTAAAGGGCACATGGTACGCTCTCCCATTTTTTAATTATTTTTTCTTTAGAAAAATGTAACAGTGCAGCCTATTTTTTCCTACTCAGCCCCCCCCTTGGATTTGGCCTCTGTTGTCATTTCACAAACTACATGCTTCTATAAACAAAGTTGAATTTTAATGGCAATTAATCTACTCTTTTTTTTACTTTGCGATTAAAACAGTGGCATAACCAGACTTTTGCAAATTGGGGGGGGAGGTAAATGGATTTCGAGGCATTTTCTGAGGGCAAATTATTGGGTCCTTCTCATAAGCCTATCACAAATGGGTTTCTGAGCAGGCGGTGTTGCCCCTGCCCCGCCCCCCCCACTGGTTACCCAACTGATTACAATAAATAATCCCTCAGAAAATATGTCCCCCCCCTTTTTTCACCCTGCTCAGAAAACTGGTTATGACACTGTCCTTAGTAGCCGACATTTTATGACCATCAGACTTGCGTCATGCTGAGGCATAACCAGGCATTGTTTCCACAAATTGTTGGTTAGGTGCGGCACAGGAAAGGTAAAAGAGCCAAATTGTTACCTTCCATTGGTTTCTATGGGACAAGATATCGCCACGACCTGCAGCATCGACAAAAATATCACTTTGGGAGCACTTAGTGACATTCAAAAGTATCCCACGTTGGGTTGTTGGTGAACACTTTAAACAGGTTTAAGTGTCCTTGGGTTAGAGACATTACCAACAAATCAAAAAACAAAAAAAAATACCCCAGAAGTGCTCCCAACTCATTGAAAAGTTAGCCTGATTGCATGCAAATGACACAGCACCAAGTTCAATTGCTCTAGTGACCGGCTGAATGGGCTAGTTAACTGATGAACTACAGGAGAGTTGTCATCCAATAGCCAAAAAAACGGCAAGTTTTGTCTCAGTAAGAAATGTGAAAAATGCAATGCGAAATGCATTTTTTTTTTAGAAAAATATAAAAAAAATAAAAAAAATTTTTCTTTTTTAAGAATTTTTTTGCCCACTTTTTGCAATTTTTCGGCCGCATCGCAGCCAATTTCATTTTTTTGTTTTTTTCTGAATTTTTTACAAAAATTTAAAGTGAGTAAAACCTTAAAAAAAAAATTATGCTGTCAAAATCCCCAATTTTTAAACTAATGCCGCGCGATCTTCTGAGACAAACTTGTTTTTTTTTTCTTGGCTTATGGGAATTAGCATAGTTTTTCGGTTGGTTATGATGTCCAGCATTAAAGGTGCTTGTTTCGATTTATGTCTGTTGTGTTTTCTATTTGACATGAGAGCCTGGCACTTGCACATACGCCCCAATAAAGTACCATGGGAAACAAAATTGGAGTTTAAATGTAAAGCAAAAATGCGTATTGCAAAGCCTATCCAATACTGCAGTGCTAATAGATTGTCGTTAACATTAAAACGATGGTTTTTGTTCATTTCTTGAGATTGAATGGATTTGAGGGTTTAAATTGTAGACGACATGAGAAAATACGGCCCTTTAATCTGATGTTCAAAAATCACTAGTACTCTGGGTAAATCGGGGTCCCAAAGATGATCGTAAACATGCACCTATAATGCTACCATAGCATTTTTTACTTGACATAGATATCTAACATAGAACTATGCTTCCTAATTTTCATAAACACATTGCCTCTTTCTGTAGAGACTTTTGTGGGCCTGCAGTTGTTTTTTTTTCAAAAGTTGACTTTTTCTCCAAATTTGACAAAAGTGACCCATTTTTACCGAGTTGTTAACCTTTTTTGAACAAAAAACATGGTGCTATGGTCATCAAGCTTGGGTTTGATAGATTACCCTCTGATGTCTACAATCGGTTGCAGGAGAATGACCTAGTACCTAATTTCAAGGTCTAGCATCAATTTTTCTTGAAGTAAGTTTCCTACTACTGGCATGGGGAGAGGTAATTAAGGTAAAGTGCCATGTCCACGTCCAGGGACATAACGCTGGCTCAGATAGCAGTGGCATAACCAGACCTTTTGCAGATGGGGGCAAAATTTTCTGAGGGGAAAATTTGGGTCCTTCTCCATAGGTACTGTACAAACAGTCAATTCATTTGAGGCTGACAGGGGGGTCTGAGCAGGGGTGGGATCCCTCATATGTTGATGAGGTCAAACATCATTTGCCAATGTCAAAGGTCACCTGAGGTCAAGTTGAAAAATATGCTAAAAATGTAAAATTGACCTCAATTGCAAATTTGGAAGGTCAATTGGAACCAAACTTGTGTCATCAGTGCACCAAGGTCAGGGAGTGGCCCACAGCTTATATTCTTTGAATATAGTGAGCGCGAAAGCTGAGAACCGCAAAATTCTAGTTTATCATGAGCTGTGTACTCCAGCAACTTCACTACTGTTTGAGTATACATAGTGTCTACTAAGAGCAGCATGATGAGGAATGAAAAAAATTGCTTGTTCTGTTGTTATATTTTTAGATGATGGACAACCAGGAGCAACAACCACTCTCAGAGGGTGCTCGACATGCAGTCATCGTGAGTGAACTGGAAAAGCAGCTATGCCGTTTTTTCACTCGAGTCAAGGATCTGAAAGATCAGTTGAAGATAGCAAGCTTAGACAAAAAACGTCTGGCACAAGAATGTGAAGATGAGAAGCAGCAGCATGGCCAATGTCGAGAAATGCTTAACAAAACGGTAAGTGTGATTGCTGGGCGAGGTAGGGGAGTAGTAGGGTAGTGCGAATTTTCCTTGCTTTGCTCTCTGATATTATGGATTTGATTTTCTCCTAATTTAAAGCCACAATCAGTCATTTTTTTTACAAATTTAAAATGGCCATTTTGGTATTTTCGTGAGAAATCCTAAGACATAGGGCCTGTTTTCCAAAAAAATGGCCCAAAATCTAGCTAAAAATTCGAAATTTTGAAAAATGGGTGTATATTTGAAGCAAAATCCTTAGAAATGGGATTTTTTACCTTTTTCTACCGAATGACCCTTATGGGTATAGGGGTGTGACTCCTCAGCTGCACATCCCTGACAAAAACCAAATCTGAGTACCCCCGGACATATCAACACCTATATTACTGTTCTTTGTGAAAAAAAATACAAAAACATTTGAAAGCGGTCTTGAAGATGCCATTTACGGCTGTTTCTAGGCCTGAAAAAAGTCAGATCCCGATTTGTATTAGTAAACAATGCATAAAATCGTCATTTCTTGACAAATATGGTGTGTTAAGCTTAGCCACTTACAGGGGTCTTTACAACAACAATTTCCAATACAACAGTGCAAAAAATGGACTTTGATGAAAAATATTTTACATTTTTAAGAAATCGCTGAAAGTGGCTTTAAGTTTTCAACTTGATGTGCAGTGTTTTTGTGTCGCCTGCCCTAAGGCAGGAAGACACATAGGGATCACTTTGTCCACTGTAGTTGTCTGTTGTTGTTGATGTCTGTTATCTGTTGTTGTCTGTTGTGAAAAAGGGTTAACATTTGCCAGTAATATCCTCATATTTTGATGGATTTAAACCAAACTTGGGTCACAGGTGCAACATGGCATCCCCCACTTGTTGATGAGGTTAAAGGTCACATGCCAAGGTCGAAGGTCATGTGAGGTCAAGTTGTAAAATAGGCTGAAAATGTAAAATTGACCTCATTTGAAAAGTTGTAGTTCAATTGGAACCAAACTTGAATCATAGGTGCACCATGGGATCCCTCATTTGTTGATGAGGTCAAAGGTCACATATCAAGGTCAAAGATCATGTTAGGCCTATCATTCACTAACCGCGATGGCAGGCGACACAAGCGGTTCAAGGACCGATGTATTTTTTAGTCTATCACAAGCAGATTTGCCTTGTCACCCCACATTACCTCACTTAAAATTCTTGCCCTTTTGCCCTCTACATAAGATCAGAAAAAGTTTTTTCAGATGAAAGGCCATTTCAGGCTTCAAATCCATTTCTTTCTCAAGGGAGAGTCAAAAAACTGTTGTTTTAATGGTTAAAGTGACAGGAGGAGATTTTTTTAGGATACAAATTTCTCTAAAATTGCACAGGATCGATTGCAGACCACCTACCAAGAACGTTCCGAAGGTTTATTGGACAAACAAGTACAAAAGAAAACAGCAAACTTTGTTTCGAATTTGTCCGACTATCGTAATTGTCCCCATAGAACACTGTGCTTTGACTTTCTGTCGTGCACGACAGAAAGTACTAAATCATCATATTATTACATAAAGACGGCGTATTCGGCTTATTCACTTCAGGTGTGATCTAATACATTGGAAAGCATTCCAAATATGCAAAAAACCTGGGTTCGAAAAAAAATTGGGGGCGTTTCTTTCTGGAAATCTCCTCATGTCTCTTTAACCATCAATATTAGCACAGAATGAATAGCTCCTAGCAATATGCATTATCGCTTGTGCAATCAAAATTAAGTTTGTTTCCCATGATTCTTGGTGGTGAGTGTGTTCAATTGTCAGGCTCTCATCAAATAGAGAACACAATAGGCATAATCCAGAACAAGCACCTTTAAAATCAGAATTAAATTAAAGGTCCATGGCCCGATCGCTAATAGCCTCGTCCCCAGAACCCCAGATTTTAACGGAAGTGGTCAAAATTTTGGTATTAGAAGAAAGGTACTATTTTTTTCATTTACCCTGTGAAATTTTAGGGCTAAAAGATGTTTGGTTTGGAAGATAGAAGCGAAAATGTACTCCATTTTGGTCGACCAATAATAATTTCACACAGTACTCTATGGGGCTCACAAAATCACGTTTTTAGCTCTCACATCAAAATGGATTGAAATATCGGCGAGAAACTTTACAGATGGGGCTTTTGGGTGAAGGCCATTCTATCAAGATGAAAACTTTGTATACTTAAATCGGACCATCCCCCTTTAACCCCCCCCCATCATAAATCTGACCAACCAGGATGCAGTTAAGGGTTATCAGAAAGTTATCAGAGTAAGAATAATTTAATTCCTATATTTTCCTCTTTTTTCCCCTTTCTTTTTTTCAGTTCGAGAAATATGCCGAGCTTAATAAGAAATTAGAACAGCTGGAGCTTCAATTGTTCAAAGAAAAGGAAGCAGATTCTGAGTGTTGTAACAAAGAAGAAAGACAAAACCTAGAATCACACCAGAAAAGGGAACAATGTGCAAGCGTAGTACATGCAAATGATATACCAAAACCCATGAGCACAGATGCAACACATGCACAAGGCATACAGGTGAGTTGTGGCTTCTTGTTTGCTCATTTTCTTCAGTTTTCTTTATCCTAGATACATCATTCAGTGTCAGAGGGTGTCAGACTCGGCGGATCCAGGATTTGAAAAACATCAAAATTACCGGGGGCGGGCTGAAAGCTGAAACTTGTCCCTCCCTGGATCTGCGCCTGCTGTTCTCCCATGATGCTCATGGGGCAAAGACAACCAAGATGTATTAGGATCAAGAGTCAAGGGTTTTCACATTACTCTTAGCAGAACCCCGGGGGGCCACTTGTATTCAAAGGTGGATATGATGCGTGAACAAGAAAACGCGTAAAAAGGATGTCTTTTTTCCAACAGGCGATGTACGCGCGTACATCGTTAAGGGTGTCAAAAACAGCAAAATATGGAAAAAAAGGTGTGTTTTTTTCTTAACCCTGAAATTGCCATGTTATATCTCATTAACCCTAACCCGGACCGGGTCGTTTTGCCGAACATCGGCCCAGATGCAACGAGATGCAATCTATTTTTATTTTTAACGGCCCAGATGCAATGAGAAACAAATTTTGCGTTTCATTGCATCTCGGACGTTTTTGCCTGCACAGGAATAAGTAGCGTACAGTCGTTAACGGCCCAGATGCAACGAGGAACATCACGTCATTTTCCCGGAAGACGTCCCAGATGCAACGAGGAACATCGCGTCATTTTCCCGGAAGACGTCCCAGATGCAACGAGGAACATCGCGTCATTTTCGCGGAAGACGTCCCAGATGCAACGAGGAACATCGCGTCATTTTCCCGGAAGACGTCCCAGATGCAACGAGGAACATCGCGTCATTTTGCGGAAAGACGTCCCAAATGCAATGAGACGCATTGCGCCAAGTTCGATCTTCTGCCGGGAAACCGGCCGAGATGCAATGAGACGCATCGCGTCATTTTCCGGGAAGACGTCCGAGATGCAATGAGAAACATTGCACCTTCTGCGGGGAAACTGGCCGAGATGCAATGAGAACCAAAAGCGTCCCCAGAACGGAAGACGTCCCAAAATCAATTAGAAGCAATTTAAATGTAACTAGAGCTAATCGAATTCTAACAAAATTCTTTTTGGTTAACAGCGAAATATGAAGATTTACAAGGCCTATATAGGTAAAATGTTTACGCGTAAGCAAGTTTAAAGCTTCCCCGCCAATTTCGCAGTGGTTTCACGCAAGGCCTATAGGTTAAAACGTGAGCAAATCTTTGCGTAAGGAAGATCACTCAAGGCCTATAGGAAAAAAAGCGCTGCCGTGGCCAGGCTACGTTAAATGCTAAGCTTTGGTGTAAATTTGAGGGTTAAAAACAGTCCAAAAGTAAGAGAGTTAGGGTTGTTTTCGCCGTGCCTCCGCAGTACGCCCAACTACAACCCTAACGGTCTCATTTTTACACTGCTTTTAACCCTCAAATTTACACCAAAGGTTAACATTTAACGTGGCAGGGCCACCGTGACGAAGAATGCCCCTTCACCTTTGAACCTTTGGGGGTTGGAGTTGAATTCGGCGTGTAGGACTCATAGCTTGGTAAGCAAAAACACATTGCTTGAAAGATGACAAACTGGAAAATCGTAATAATTCGGCCGAAGCTTACGGAAGGAAGTTTTACTACGTACGGGATTCCCTAACAGTGATCCTATATGGAATTAATTATACGACACGCAAGCGAAGTGGGACAGGGAGTCGGATTTATATTCGATTGTTACAAACATAGATATATTTGGTACAAAGTGGTATGTGCGCGCGGTCGATCCATGGGGCAGTTTGCGTTGGATCAGGGGCCGCGCGGCCGGGGGTGGGACAATTGAGTTTTCAAGGAGATTTTCACCTCCATTTCAAGGCGTATACCGGAAAACAAATACATAGCAAAATTTTGAGTTTCATGTATATTAAACATGCATGGTATTTTGGAGGTTGGTTATGGTTTATAACCAGAAAACTACGCTTATATGATTTTTTAAGCTTCTTAAATATGTGTAAAAAACTCTCGCCAATTAAACGGTCGTGCAAAAGGAGCATTTACATGGAATTGGGTGCTCCCAGTAAAATGCCACAAGCTGGGGGAATTGTAAAAATTTCGTGTTAGCCCGAATTTACATTCGATTAAGTATTGAAGCCATATAAAAACTTTATTTTATATTTATTCCAAGGACCCCAACAAGTTGCAAAGAAAACCCTCACTACACTGCCTACTGGATGACTTTTCAGCGCGCTAAACAACTTGATTTCCGCGGGAAAATACCAGGCCAAATGCTGATGCGCGCGCACTCAGTTGCCGCAGACGAACAGCGGTGCCTGGATTCTGCGCTGCTGTTTCTCCCATATGCGTCATGGGGCAAAGAAAACCAAGATGTATTAGATCAAGAGTCAAGGGTTTTCACATTACTCTTAGCAGAACCCAGGGGGCCACTTGGATTCAAAGGTGGATATGATGCGTGAACAAGAAACGCGTTAAAAGGATGTCTTTTTCCAACGGCGAGTGTACGCGGCGTACATTAGTTTTAAGGGTGTCAAAAACAGCAAAATATGGAAAAAAAAGTGTGTTTTTTCTTAAACATGAACATGCCAATCTCATTAACCCTAACCCGGACCGGGTACGTTTTGCCGAACATCGGCCCAGATGCCAACGAGGTGCAATCTATTTTATTTTTAACGCCCCAGATGCATGAGAAGAAACAATTTTTGCGTTTCCTTGCCATCTCGGACGTTTTGGCCTGCACAGGAATACGTAGCGTACAGTCGTTAACGTCCCCAGATTGCAACGAGGAACTTCGCGTCATTTTCCGGAAGACGTCCCAGATGCAACGAGGAACATCGCGTCATTTTCCCGGAAGACGTCCCAGATGCAACGAGGAACATCGCGTCATTTTCGCGGAAGACGTCCCAGATGCAACGAGGAACATCGCGTCATTTTCCCGGAAGACGTCCCAGATGCAACGAGGAACATCGCGTCATTTTGCGGAAAGACGTCCCAAATGCAATGAGACGCATTGCGCCAAGTTCGATCTTCTGCCGGGAAACCGGCCGAGATGCAATGAGACGCATCGCGTCATTTTCCGGGAAGACGTCCGAGATGCAATGAGAAACATTGCACCTTCTGCGGGGAAACTGGCCGAGATGCAATGAGAACCAAAAGCGTCCCCAGAACGGAAGACGTCCCAAAATCAATTAGAAGCAATTTAAATGTAACTAGAGCTAATCGAATTCTAACAAAATTCTTTTTGGTTAACAGCGAAATATGAAGATTTACAAGGCCTATATAGGTAAAATGTTTACGCGTAAGCAAGTTTAAAGCTTCCCCGCCAATTTCGCAGTGGTTTCACGCAAGGCCTATAGGTTAAAACGTGAGCAAATCTTTGCGTAAGGAAGATCACTCAAGGCCTATAGGAAAAAAAGCGCTGCCGTGGCCAGGCTACGTTAAATGCTAAGCTTTGGTGTAAATTTGAGGGTTAAAAACAGTCCAAAAGTAAGAGAGTTAGGGTTGTTTTCGCCGTGCCTCCGCAGTACGCCCAACTACAACCCTAACGGTCTCATTTTTACACTGCTTTTAACCCTCAATTTACACCAAAGGTTAACATTTAACGTGGCAGGGCCACGGCATGTTGCAGTTTCAAAGCATAGATACGCACTTAACGTAGCCAGGCCACGGCATTAGAGCCGGACATAAGAGGAACCCACTCGTCTATTGCGAATAGGTCCCCTCTGTTCGCGGAAACAGAAGTCGAGCAAAAAGCAAGCCATAAGTACGAACGACTATTCAGGATTTGAAACTTTACAACTTATGAGGAAGCATTTGGTCATATAAGTACGATACAACTGGTGATCTACTCTGTCAAATAGCCACATATATTGATATCAAAACGGGTTTTAAGTGCCATTACCTTGGCATCTTTTCCCCCGGTTGTTTATAAACCTGTCGGGAACTTTAGGCATATAGGCCTATTATTAGGCCGTGCACCGTTTTCTGGATTCCTTACCTGTTATGAAGTTTAGGCCTAAACTTAGTCACCATGGAAAATTGTTGACTTGTAAATAAGCAGTAAGTTTCAAAACTATTGAATAGCCAAGAAATACGCAACTCTAGAGCAATCACTTCATATGTTTGTTACCCTTTAAACTCCGGGTTCCACCACCAAACTGGAGCGCATTTTTGTAGCTCCGGGTTCTGCCAAGCCCGGAGCACATACTTTAGGCGTATAATGGCTGCCCTAAAAGCCGGCGCATACTTTATCCGTTCTTTGGGCGCCAGCTTCAGGCTAAACCCACACGCCCTCTAACATGCATCTTTCGCCCGCCGTGCTCCTAATAACTTAGTGCTTTTTGGTCCCCCGCCAACTTTTGTTGGCAAAGGGGGACTATAGAAATGCTCTTCGTCCGTGCGTGTGTGTGTGTGTCCCACGCGATATCTTTAGATCTAAGCAAGTGTGGGGGTCCATCTTTGCAACATAGATGTATCTCAAGTACGCGTTGGCCTGGATCTGAAATGGGTCATGTGTCATGGGTCAAAGGTCAAATATGGTCAAAAATAGGGTTAAATTGCTACAAACATTGTAAACACGATATCTTTTTATCTGAGCAAGTATGGGTGCCCATCTTCGCACCATAGATGTCACTCAAGTAGGTGGTGGATGAGTTCGGAGATGGGTCATGTGGCTTGGGTCAAAGGTCAAATGCGGTCAAAATGGGTCAAATATGGTCAAAAATAGGGTTAAATTGCTACAAACCTTGTAAACACGATATCTTTTTATCTGAGCAAGTATGGGTGCCCATCTTCGCACCATAGATGTCACTCAAGTAGACGGTGGATGAGTTCGGATATGGGTCATGTGGCTTGGGTCAAAGGTCAAATGCGGTCAAAATGGGTTTAATTGCTTTAAACCTTGTCAATTGTGGAAGGATGATGCAACTTGGTGGCTGAGGTGCATATTCGATGCCAAAAATTGTGAAGGTCATTTCAAGGTCATGTGGGGTCATTCAAGGTCAAATCACTAAACAAGTGGTAGGATGATGAAACTTGGTGGGTGCATTCAACATTCAGTGCCAACAATTTTGAAGGTCATTTCAAGGTCGTGTGGGGTCATCCAAGGTCAAATCACTTAACATGGTTGTATGGCCATGAAACCTGGTGGG
>JAMKCH010049884.1:0-24898 GCA_023653785.1 Ophioderma brevispina | reverse complement strand
CCTTTGATAATCTGTGTACAACCCCCATATAGGACTTTTTCAGTGTTTTTATTTCTGGCCAAATTTGGTGATCATAGCACTAGATTGAGACTGAAGGAAGTTCTGAATTTTCAAAGATCCCCCTTTATCAGCCAACTGTCTTACACCCCAATCTGTACACTCATATCTATATCTAATTGCATTGCCCTTACTTAGTGATCAAATATCATTTAATTTTAATTTGAAGACCAAAGCAGCAATTTATAGATTTTTTATGAGAATCCCCTTTAATCACTACATGACCTTTGACACCAATGTATTTTACAAACCCTTATGGCCTTGTGTCAGTGGTTCTCAGACCAACTTTAATGAGCATAGCAAAGAATTTGAGGCAGAAAAAGAATTTATAGATTTTCAAAGAATGCCCCTTTAATAGCCTACATTGCCTTTCACCTCAATCTGTTTACACCCTATACGGGCCTTTGGGTTTGGTTCTTCTGACTAATTTGTGACCATAGCAAGTGATTTGTGTTAGAAGAGGAATTCATAGATTTTCAAAGAATGCCCCTTTAAGTGGCCTAACGCTACATTGCCTTCACCCCAAACGGTGTAAACCCTATATGGGCCTTTGGTTAATGGTTCTTCTGCCTGAAATTTGTGATCATAGCAATGGCAGAAGAAGAAATTAATAGATTTTTCAAAGAAGGCCCCTTTAATCGGCACACATAAGTTTGTCCCAAAACATCTATGTACCCCCCATATATGGAAGCCTTGGTTCCATGCTTCTTCAGAACAAGTTGGTTTGAAATCGCAAGCGTTTGGTTAGAAAAAGCATTTTAAGGAGCGTTTTGGACTGAAGGGAAAGAAAGACAGAACGCCTAGGAAGCACAATATGTCAGCTTTGCTACGCACGCTGACATAACAGAGACGGTTTGTCCAATTTCATACTGCTCCATGTTTGTACAAATATTTGGTGATTTGTGATCATTAAAGTAGTTTAGTGGGATGTAAACATCTGCCGCTGAAGTGTTACTTTATTTTATTTATTACAATTATGAGCCTGGACCAGTAATTAGCCACTCCTAAGGGTACCCTCGAAATGACCCAGGGACGATTGGTACAGGAAATGGTGTGTAGACTGACGGCTTACAATCCCCTCCCAAGAACGGGATATTCTCATGGTCGTTTGCCCAAGGTGCGAATGACCACGGGTACTATTTTTGCTGAAGATTGATGAAATCGGCCTATTTTAGTAAATAACACAATCTCGACTTTTCTGAAATTAGGACGTCATTTCAGAAATTCAAAAGAACACGCTGAGTCTTATTTATTTGCTATTATAGATAGATAGATGATACTAATATTCAGGCCCCTACATTGACTGTTTGTTAGAAAAATTAATAGGGATAGTTCCGCTGGTCGAGCCATTTTACAGAAAATGCGTACGTATAACCAGGGTAAGGCAATATTAAACAGCATACACACAAGTAAAAGCAATAACAAACAAGGATTCTTCAGGATTTCATGTCCACATATCAATATAATAATAGTCATAGACATACGGCTACTTTGTACTAAACTACATATCAGGTTATAGGACCGCGGGAAAGATCGGTCTCAAAAAAACGTTACGGCGTGTGTTTTAAAAAACCTTATAGTTGAGTCAATTTAAAGAGACACTGCACTGGCCCATTTGAAAAATTGCGCACCCTCAAGATTTCTCAAAATCGATATTTTTGCATGGTTGTAAAGCTTTTATATACAAAAGCCCTCAACCCGAAATGATTTAAGGCCCAATCAGCTTCCTTATGGTAACGGAACGATCTTGTAATTTAACGTCCCGGCGACGCGAAATTCAGCAGACTACTAAAATGGCGTTTCACAAGACCAACACACGCACGCCGTATGCATTTCCCACGCTATGCACACGGTTTGACCGGTCATAACCTTTGTGGTTTAATATCAGGGATGTACGAGTCAAAATATTCATGTAATATACACCTTGTGAGTAAGTTATGAAAACTTAAAGTTGGCCTACAAATTACTTAGATGTCTTTATCCTCATCTCAATGTCCCTATCTGTTTTGGGTATGTTTATTTTTAATGTGTAAAATATATCTCTGTTCTTCCAATGGCCCTAACTATCATTTGAGAGGCAATTGAAGAAATTTCATATTTTGTGAAAGTGCCATTGCCGCTTTAAAGCCTAAGACCTGCGCAAATCCTTGCGGCTACCTCCCGACCCATGATAAGTTTTTTGCATTTTCATCTAGCGATTTTACCACTCCCGTTTAAAAAGTTTTTTTTTTTTTAGGATTACTATCAACGATTGGACATTACTTGTGCCGTCGGTCATAAATTTGGCTGAATACAGTGATATGTGCTAGATTTCGCAACAGTTCTTGCGCTCGTTTTGTGGCCACAGTTGGAATAAACCTAATGAACATCGTATATTTGGAGGCTTACGTTATGGCGATATTTCAGGTAGGCTTTTGCTCAATAATGGCCTTGGATGCTGAGTTATCACTTGCTGCTTTATAATCAGAGTCTGCGGTGAACACTATTAACATCAGCCATTTATTCACCTCACAATTTCAGGGTGTCCTCAGAAAGAATTTACACCCTAACTATAGGTGACCATAATTCAAAAGTAAGTATCACATTTGAGAGTTTAAAAAGAATCCTAAACCACAATTACTTTTTAACATTTTTCATGTAAACATCACCCGATTCGTTCATATTTGGAAGAAATAAGCGATTATGTAACTCATGTCAATGGACACTTCCTTCCAAGTTTGCGCACAACTAATGCAGATTTATGTTAACTACCGCTGATTACTCGTGCATCTGTTCAAGCTGTCTTCTTTCATTCCTCCAAAGACCGACCTTGTTGATATTTCTGAGTTCAATGCCATTTGGTTCGTTTTTAATTATTATAGTAAACCATTACCGTACAAGTATAAAAAAAAATACAACAAGAAAAACCAAACATGGTAATAAAAGAATTATCACCTTTATTAGAAAACAACCCAATCCATCTGTGAAATATTAGTTGAATTGGGGGTGGCACTGCATATAATGAATTGAGAAGTGGACAATAAGAATATTCCCAATAGTTTTTATTCAAATTAGACATCTTCTTCCAATAAGATGGGGGATTTTACATTTAAATAATAACGCGGCATGATTGAGTGGCAAATTCAAAATTCATGTGTTTTTTGATTATGAAGTACGGCACGAGACAAGATGGTTGGTCAACTTTGTCGCCATACAAGGGCGTTTTTCTTGTTTCCAGATATGCCAAAACTAGTCATAACATTACTGTGGTAGCAAGGAATTTAGATAAGAGTCCAAGAAATCCTCGCTTGCAAGAAGACATCTTGAACAATGTTTAAGAAGTACCGTGAAAACGTGTACACATTTCAAAATTTGAATAAGAGTCGCTGTTGAAGGCGAGACCGTCCAAAATTTACAGAACATTGCAGCCATCAGAACGAGTCTTCGTCTAAATCCAGACCAATTTGCAGACGTAACAATGTGCTACACATCCACAGATCAAGCTTTAACATTAATTAACCCGCTAGACCTGAAAGTTCCCCACAGCCCTTATCACTTCTATAGAGTGCAAAGAGGCATTCTCCCTCCAATCAGCGACTACCAACGCAGAATAACCTTCTTTCAATGGCCAACACCAGGCCTTCTATTATTAACTGAACTTATATTTGGGACGAGGCAACGTTCAAGATAAACAGATATGTCAGCACATCACAATTCTTGAGGCACTAAACGACCAACCAACCCCCCTCCCTGAGACTTTGAGCTTTAAAGAATAAAAATAAAAAAGCAAGATTGAAGAATTATTGATTATTTCTCGCCAGTTCTGTCTGTATCACTTTATTAAAAACTTGAAGGAGTGTCCATACATGTTTTTACATAATCGCTTATTTCTTCAAAACTTACTGACCCGAATCGAGTGCTGTTTACATTCCAATATTGAAAAATAATTTTAGTTTAATGATTCCCTTTAAATTTATCAAAATGTGATACTCACTTTGAATTTATGGTCACCAATAGTTAGCGTGGTGTAATTCATTTCCTGAGACACCCTGTATTGCATCTGGAATATATTCTCGCAATTCAGAGAGGGTTGATGTTTTCCAGATTAATTGTGGGAAAAATTCAAAATCCAAAGCCCGCGTAATCAACTTTACAGAGAACTACGTGTAACACTATTTTTTAGTTGGTTGTATGCGGTAATTTAGCATGCGAAATGCACACCTGAACGGGGCTATTTACCTTAAAACCTAATTTCATTCAATTCCGATCACACGTCTCTTTCGTTGACGCTGTTTCAACATATCTCACTACGCTGCGGTTACTTCAACGGTGAATGGGACGGTGATAATCGACTTGCGTCATAATCAGAGACTGGCAAAGTAAATCGCTAGCGGCGTACCGTATTGCAAATAGCGATATTTGGGGCTTTTGTTGAATAAATGGTCAATCTCTGACATTTTATTCTGTATACTTCACTTTCCTCCTACCTATCTAAGCGCTCACTCACATTCATATTACGCATTAACACAGCTTGCAAGTTCTATGCATGTTTTCAAAAAAATAAAAAAATAATCAAGCATTCATAAAGCATTTTATACAATTAAGTCTCAAAGCGCTTACATTTATTCCGCTGTCACTGGATCCACGCACATTTTCACATATTTAAAATCCAGCAGCCAATATCACGGCGCTCGGATGACTAAAACCTTAGCACCGCCGCGCTGTTATTTTTAGCATAACCAACCCCAGAACAACCCTCGTAGTCACCGATAACTTTCATGGTGCGAATGATGCTATCATAAGTTTGGAGAAACCGTGTGGTATATAGCTTTATATTCCGTAAAAACTAATATTCCAGTATAAAAAACCACGCGTTTCTGTATCTAGATCGGGTGTGCATATCAGCTGTATTGATTAAAACTGTAGATATAAAGGTTGCTGGTTCGATTCCCCTGAAAACTTTCTTTGATTTAATATGTTATAGAGTAGAGAAGTAAAGTCACCTATAAATCGGCGTACTAAGCACATAGTATATAGGTATAATGGGGGGTCTGGTTCCTAAAAAAATATCGCTAAAACGCTTCCCCTTTACCTAGGTGAGTGAGACAAGCGCATTGGGCGAGATAAATGCTGAACTCCAGGAACTTTACCTGTTGGCCACGGCGGGGCCCGAACTCACCACCGTATGATGGACCGTGCGGCATTTTCCACTGGGACCAAAGTGCCTCCCTATATTTCACTCATTTGAATATTGTATAAGTGACACGATGTCAACACTGCAAACTGTTGACAGACAACCCTTCCAAAAACTTCGGGTGTTTGCGATAGGGTGACCCATCTAACCCACACCCACTTTTTTCGTGCACACCATAACAAAATCAAAACATATTTGTATATGTCCGTACTGCATCTGTACGAGCGTGTTGTACTTCCCTCCTAAGAATGCGTTGCTACTGTCTATCCATCATTTTGGGCTCATCTCCCTGTTAGAACCTGTTTAAAACCTTTTGCTTTTTAAAAAGAGGGTTGTTTAAAGTGCTGTTGTTGTTTAAGTTTTAACACGTTGTTAAGTTTTAAACAACATTGTTTAGTTTGTTGTTTATGTTGGTCTTAAACAAGGTGTATAAGTTTTAAACCATTTTTTTAAACACATCGCAATCTTTAACTAACCACTGCGTTGGTTTAACGCCTGGTCATCGCTCAACCTTGTTTAAAAAGGTCCAAATTAAACAATTGTTTAAAAAATTAAACCCACTGATGCTTAAACTTTTTGTAAACAAGTTGTTATTTTAAACCCAAGTTTTTGAAAATTTTTAAAGCAAGTGTTTATTTTATAAACAAATTTTTTAATGTTAAACAAGTTGCTTAATTTGTTAAACAATGTTGAGCGATGACCTGGGTAAACAGTGTTTGTTTAAATTTTAAAAACAACTGCATTAATCTTGTTTCTAACAGTGGTATCCTTGATGGGTGTTTGTTTTTTGCCATGGAAAGACATAAGGACCACAGCAAAAATGTCAATTGATATCTTACATTTCACCATTTGGCACCAGAAAGATAGGGTTAACAGCCTTCGGCCTCTCTTAGAGAAATAGTATACAAAATCACAAGTAATGAACCAAACGTTCTGGCAACAGAACAAAAAAAAATATACTACAATGAAATTAGTAGATTCGCAATCCAAGTTTGTGCGATAATAGATTCTACTTTTTTACCGTTAGATCCTTACTTTGCTGTTTATATGTCATAATATATTTAACCGACAACCTTAGGTAAAACTCTATGCATCACTATTGAACACCCCTTGAACGTATATGGGTTGATAATCTAACGCCATAGTCATAGGCGCATGCATTTTACACAAACACGAGGGGTCATAAATAATATATATAATTTGTTCTACCCTGAAAGTTTATAAAGCAATGAACTCGCGCACAATACCTAACTTCCATATTCGGTAATCTCTCACGCAAAAAGGAGGAACGCCTAGACTGCATAAAACCATCGAGTTTTGCATCATACCCTTACATGTGTGTGTGCACATCGGCTGTGTATATTTGATTTGAAACTCCTCTTAAGATGCAAATTCAAAATAAGCTTCACATAGGTTAAGTTCAGATGCGTTTCAAATGACCTCTTTTCAGCAAGTATCTAATAGATCCCTTATGGCACAAGATCGATTTCATTCCATCCCTTTTATTGACAAGTGGGATTGTTAAAAGTCGAACCTTTAAAATCACGGGTCCGATTGTCGAAAACATTCCAAGGTGATACTATTAACGTTACCTGTAACTTCGTTCAACTGGATAGGTGAATCTTTAACCAGGTCACTAATATGATGAGATGTAGGAATGAATGGGACGAGTTTGTTTATGATTCTTCAAACTACAGTTGAATTTATGACCATAACCCCATATAGTGGTTTTTTTTTCATTTAGTAGTTTTAGGCTAGTATAAGGTCAAGATTCCGTATACATTATTTGTTGCGGTCACATACTGTTTGCAACAAAATAATACAGGATCCAAACATTTGAAATATTCCAATAATTTCTGAAGTACATCTCAACTTCCTCCCGTCTAGCGTCAAGGACGAAAATTGACAATGGCCAGGATCTCAAACCGTTTCGGTAATCGTAACCAGGGTAAATAGTAGGTTTCAGGTCGCTGCATGACGGATAATTGCATATATCTTGGAGAATTGGCCTGATTAAGGTATTTTAAAATTGTGACAACCCCTATCATTGATAAATCTTTTTTGTCACAGGATGGACCGCATTATCAATATGATATTAATCGGTACCCTATAACCAGCCATCAAAACCTTTATACCTTTTTAGCTGAATAAATTCTCGGGCTCCGGTTTATCATTGTTTGGGAATTTCGTGAATTTTCCCTACTAAACGGTCTTTTTCTTTTAAACCCCACCTAATATTAACCTTAGTATACAGAACATATCATCCATTTTCATATAAACTCTTCTTTAAAATCACAGGTCGGATTGCGGAAGTATACGACCATGGAGATAGTATTAACCGTGACCCTGTAACATAAGTTGCACAAGTATACCCCAGTTATCAAGACCCTGTTTTAAATCAAGGTCCTCATAAGATTTACATTCTTTGTATGCCTTTTTTTATCCGTATGAATCCTTATAAATTTAGAAAAATATCAACTTTTAGTAACACAAGTATGTAAGTAATCAAATCCTTGAGAGTGTCTTGAGGTACCGTACCTTGTAGATTTCTTGGCGAAATCCATTTTCATGACTAAACATTTAAAATGAAAATCCTTGATTCTCAAGATGAGGAAAAAAATCACAAGATTTTTCCCGTTTGAAAGCAAGTAATACGGAGCTATACAAAATGACGAATATAATCGCCGTTTTTCTCTTTTCCCTCGATTCTGATATTGCTTGTCAGATTGTTGCATCATTCCTTAAAAATGTGTATCTTAACATGTCCTGCATCTGTATTAAAAATGATACAACACATAAGATTTCCCATTTAGTAGTGTTTTAATGAAATCCCATTCTAGAAGTGTTGGGAAGAAGTTTAGATCTTTCTATAGTTTGAAGGTTCTAATTTAATTTGGATCCAACCTCTGGTAAATGTGGAAACGTTTTAAAATAAGGGGGTAAAAATTGCAGTAAGGGTACATTTGAATCAAGTCAAAATGTGTTCAATGTGCACCGATGTTTATTTTTTGAATATAACGTTTAAAAAGGTATTATATTTTTTCTAGGTTATGATCTTTAGTTAAACAGGTATATCCCGATTAAGGTTTAAGGTCATCCTGTGTGTAAACCTTACCAGTGCTCCTATTTTGGGAAACTGGTGTCAACTGCAACTTTTCGTCTTGAATTATTTTCGGGCAAATGTTTTTGGCATTTTGTTTCGTAATTAGCGGCAAAATGTAACAAGGGTCCTTACATAGTCCTATTGGGCACCAAAATTTGACCTCTAAATTGTATACAGAGCTGTCACCACAGGATTCAGATTCGCATTTTCTCTTCAGTATGACCAGAGCACTAATTTGACACCAGTTTCATTAAAAAGTCCTGAGCATGATTTTTTTGCCCCAGGACCTTGAACCTTATCAGGCTGTAGCCATGTAACTAAACTAAAAGTCCAAACCTTAAACTATACTTTTTAATCCTTAGAAGCAAATGAACATTGGTGGTAACATTTAAACACATTTGACTTGATTCAAAGGTTTCATTTTAAATGTTTTGTATTTTAAAGGACCCTCAAGCTAAATGGCAACTACAAATGCTTAATTCTAAATTTAGGGCTGAATCGGATTGTACGTTTTGATGCAGTCAACATTTTGCACAGCATCACAGTACATAGGATACCGTGTATAACACAATGTCCGGAAATTTAGAACAAAGTTGTGATTTTCTATTGAGGAACTTCGTTTGGCTTATTATTCACACAGTGATAAATAACTATAAGGGGATGGACAAACATTATGGATATGCAAAAAACAAAACGATTTGTTTGAACATTGAAGTGCGCCTTCACGGGAAATCTCTGAGTCATCCTTTAAGGTGAGAGTAATTTTTTTTTGAAGATGGATTAATTAACCCATGTGAATAGCCATCACATGTTTAAAAAATAACCCTTTAAAATAAACCAAAGGATACGTGAAAAATTCGCGAAAATTATTAAGTATGGTCCCATGTTTAAAAAACAAGCTACAAGTAAGGTGACGGGCTATCGTTTTCTGAATAAAGTGCAATATGGCTGCGCCGACTACCGGGCTATGTACCGAAACGCCCGGTTATTCGGCAGAATGACCTTGCCGTACGCAGGGGTACCTGCCGACACTCCGTTTTTGTTTCGGCAATTATTCATTCCCAAAATGGGGCTTCGTCATTAACCCTGCGAACGCAGGGTTACTTTCCGAACCAATTGGTTATCCCGTAGCCTCAGGGTAGTAGCCATCGGGCCAGTGAACTAGGAAACCTACTGGCCCTGCAGTGAACTCACTCGTCACCATTTTCAATGCTATGGTCATGAATTTTTTGCTTACGCCAAACTTTTGAAATTATTGGCCTAAATGACAAAAGTACAATACAACAAATACCAATCCTTATAACACTCATTTTGGGGTTGGGGTGTGCTGCACAGCGCAAACTTGGGGCTTGAGAACTGATTTTTTGAATAAATTTGGTCTGTCGGACTGATTTTGTTTTTTTTTTGCAATATATGGACTAGGAATTGCATTGTAGTCAATTAGAGGTTGTGTGCAAATTTCCCCATGGATCTAAAAATCTGTGAGTTTTGTGGCACACAGAGGAGTCTAAGAACTGCCAAAAAGAGCACGAACTGGAGTCTTGATTCGCACATACCCGTACCGCCATTTCAGATCCGTGCCCCGAACCCCTCCTCCCGGAACTTCAGTATCTTGTCTATTTTGTCTAATTTTTTGCATTACTTTACACTCAAATTTTTTCCATCACCTACCTTTGTAGTTTTACACAGTCCAAAATTATATAATAAATGGGGAAAAAAATTGGTAGAGAGCGGGGAGATAATCTCGGGTCAGTTTCTTTGCATCCTCGCTCTTGTGAATCTTTTTTTATAAGAACATCTTTCTAATCCTGTTCCGTAGGGCTTGGTCCACTGCAATTGATTAAGAAATGCTGCAGTTATAATGCCGCGAAGCAGCGTGAATTGTGCGCTTTTTAAAATTATGTCTAATGTGCGATCATACTTTTCCCCGTGAACAGCACTCCTGCCCTTACAATTAGCCCAGGGACCCTACGGCCCTCGCTTTTATGTGCATATGAGCGAGGGACCTACTGGTCCTCGCTCGTATGCACATAAATTCTATATGATTGACAGAGGGACTAACACCCCGTCTGTGTTAGATGAAGTTTGTGCCATGTCGGAATCACACTGAATTAGAGACTGATGACTTTGTAAAAAGCGAAATGCCTGAAATATTAAAAAATCTGAACATTGTTTTTCAGGAATACTTCACCTGGAGGTAAACTGGAAATTTATTTACAAGAGCTACCAACCTACATTTTAAGAAACTAAAGGGTTTGCAGTTTCATTATGGGCGAATAATTGTCAGAAGGTCCGAAAAACTAAATAAAAAAACATATTTGAATGTTTTCTGGCGAGGTATATTATGAGCCCATAAATGACACTGAAACCCTCTATTCTATTCGATTACCTTAACACTTCATTTTAAAGAAATCATGGGCAACCATATTGCGAATACTGGGCAGTAAACTGACATCAGAAATGCTGCATTTTTCAATAATGCACAGAGGTAATAGATCTAAATATTCTACTGGCCGCGACCTGGCCATCTCAGTTGAATTCTTACTGGCCCGGAGGAATTTCACTGGCCGCGGGCCAGCGGCCCAGTGCTAAATCGAGCCCTGTAATACGTTACGTATACATTGTGGTTCCGAATACGGCTACCTTGGTAAAAGAACGCAGGAATTCTTCATGGGGTCTATTTGGGTGCTTTAGGCGTTCAAGATCGTATCTACTCACTATACATACATGATTTTCCTAAATGCCAAAACCCTGATTTTGTAATGAGTTCAATTGGTAAATTGTCCATAAAATTACGAAAATGCGTAAACACGGTGCTCTACACATCACACGCACGTTATTTTCCACTTCCCCTTCTCCTCCGCCGAATGCCCGGGTTCACTTCTGCAGTTCTGAGAGGAGGGACTCGTACCCGGGGTATTCGACGCACCGCGGGGTTTCGGCACCAACAAATATAATCTTCCCTTAATAAGATGTTCGACATGCTGTCCGCGGTCCTCTCACCCATTGCTCATTTTGAAACAATTAATGACACCTACTTGCTGGGAAAGTTGTTAGCCTAAACTAAGCCGTAAAACAAGACGATAGGACACTGACTCAAGGTGAGAAAGGTTTTCACGTGGAATTCCCAATGGACTTACGTAATCACTTTCCGAGTCTGCCTGAACAAATGTTAAACATTTAAGGACCAAATATGTACTCTGCTAGGTATCTCTGCAAAGTTCTGGTAAAGATCGACCTCTATGATTTTTTTTTAGTTTAGTAATAAAGGATGTTAAAACTTACAACTTTATTGGATATTTCCTTCATGCATCTTAAGAAGATAAACAGCCAATATCATTAATACTTACTAAAACTTCAAATTATTACCGATTCCTGGCTCCCTGTGGCTCGACTGATTTCACCTGCTGTATAACATACGGATTGATAAAAACGATAATTATAAAGCCGCGCTGAAGTATTCATTTGAAATAGCAAGAAAGTAGATCTTCATTTAAATTTTAACATAGACGGTGCTATTTATAAGTTTTCGTTTGTGGTTCAAATAAAAATATCATTGCGGAAACACCAAAACCACTTACACAACCACCCTTGCAGCAGACAAGACCCCCACAACTAAACCACAATAACAAACACATACAGACTAAACCTGGTCAGACTGTAACCTGAGAAGATGCTGTACTATATTAACTAACATGGGTTATATTTACGAACGTTCAATTGGATTTCTTCCTTAAGCTATCATTTCAAGTACTTTACACTATTTTCATCGCGATGAAAAACGTGATGAGGCAAAATAAAAAAGTTTACTTCAAACACCTTTTCGACATCACGCAATGGTGGAACAAGAACTGATCACGAAAGACGGAATGGGTGATGCTAATTCCAAAATGAAACAAAGTAAACTGGAAACCCTGATGCACGTGACAATGCGCTGATTTTATCTGGAACATCTTATATTCATAAGGTGTTCAGGAGGATTCGATTTTTACCTGGTAATGTAGGTTATTTTGCAGGAGCTTCCTGGAATATTCTTTCGAAAATTTGATTTTTAGGTCTGCAACGCATTTGTCAAGGTCTTCGGTTACACAGGTACGCGAGGCAATCCTCTCCTGAATCAACAAGAGCATCGCGCCGTGCACATTCCATTTGCATTGGTTGTTCACCGAGTTCATTTTGAATGATGCGTTTTATCTAAAAGAAAAACCACCGTTGATATCTTTTAAAAACTAGCCTATTTTCCTCCCGGCTTCTTTTCGTCCCTTTTGCTTTCTTAACCGATTTTATGATTCCGTTAGAATGTTGACAATTCCCAAGGTGATATGGCATAGCCCACTTATTCGCATCCGCATTTAATAATAGCGTCCTGTTGTTTCTGACATTTCGCCGCATGAGTTAACGCTATTCCAGTTATATGACCCTCGTCTTACCAAAGCTTTTTTTGGCAACACGGTTCCCAAGGGCCCTGTTACCACCACCTCAGGAATTCAGTTTATAGTCACCCAATGCTTATGATTTTTGGATATCCATGGATAGCTATGACCCTTCTCTTTAAATTGATACCAAAACAAGTTCCAGCATACCCCTAGTAAATGGCGTCACAAAAGACGTCATAAAGTCCGCGAGTTCGGCAAAATGCCATTTTTCCACAAAAATAGACGAAAAATCTAATTTTGTCAATCTAAGAGGAAGGGGAGATTTGATTTTCATGAAGGTGCTTGCCTACCTAACGACTACATAACGGGCGTTATGACAGATAGGCCGAACTATGAAGGAAAATGATTCACCCATGAGTAAAAGGTCACCTTAGATAGTGCCTAACATAATGAATTTATTTTTTATTGGACCATCACAGGATATCCATCACATTATAGGTTTAAATAAAATAAATGCTTAAATTCTAAAATTCTAATTCTGGTACCTGACCCAGGCAGTGACCCCCGGTGGGCTCACTCCTCTGTATACTGTACCGTATTGATCGTTACCAAAATCGCGGACAAATATGGCACGCAGCGCGAACATAGATTGAACCCCTGTTGTAACTCAGTTTTTGCGTCCAATCAGTTATCACAAATACATATCCAAATGGGATAGACCCACCATACGAGGGGGAACATTGTCATTAGCCACCAAGGCGTGGCCATATTTGTCCGCGTTTTTGGCAAAAGCTTGGTACGATCATGCGGTCAGTGGTGCCGGCTGGGTGAGCCCACCGGTCAGTGACCAACATTCTAAGAGCCAGAAAGACATTTAATGGATAAAAGGCTTCTAAAGACTAGAAAAAAATGTAAGAGATCTTGAATGACATTTCAGAATCAGCCACATTTTTTCCAACTTGAACTGAGGCAATACTTTGCAGCACTAGATGTCTAGCGAGATCACCCTAGACCCCTAAAATTATGATAAAAAAAAAACAAAAACCACAACAGTTTATAGAGAAGCAGAGAAACCTAGCAAAGCGTCAGAAGATACAAGGGACCAACCGGATAAGGAAAGAGAAGATATATAGATTGGAATGAACAAGGAACCCAGCCCTTCAGAAAAAATCAAAATATAACATATTGAATAGAGCACTGAACAAAACAGTTCGTAAGGTGTGACGGAGGCGGAAAAGAAAGGCCAGAACTAAGATGGTACGCAAGTCTGAAACCATACAAGGACCAAGGCTTAAGATGAAGCCAAGGGACGGAAGCTATGTCATCCACTGAAGACTAAGTGATGTATCTGAATTACAGAGAAGTAACATAATAACAGAAACCATTGAGGAATTTACAGACAACTTAACACACAGATCACATATTGGACAAAATGACGCCTGGAGTAAGAAAGCAAATGCACCACCATTATAAGAAATAGTTGAGAGAGCTCTATATAAATCAAAAGGAAATGGCAACAAGATAGATCAATGGACTGCAGCGATATTTGAAGATGTGGATGAGATACACCATATCCCTTACAAAGTTTGTTTTAACAAAATTATCTATTTAGAGCAAGTCCTACCCCCATGTAACTGAGCCAAGTCATTTTATTGTTCCCAAAATATCGCGAGCCCTCAACCGCTCATGTCACCTTCCGTCGCGGTTTGTGAATGATAACCTCATATGACCTACGTGTGACCCTTGACCTCGTCAACAAATGAGGGTTTGCATGTAATATGCAACCGCACCTTCATATCAATGGTCGCGTCATATCCCCTGGCCAACAGTTGCCCTCATCCAGAAACCAGATTAGTTCCAATCGGGTATCCAATGAACTTATTCAATTCAGTCATTTTACATTTTCCATCTTAATACTTGACTTTGGTATGTGACCTCTGACCGTCATCAACAAAGAAGGGATCCGCAATGCACCGATAATCAAAGTTTGGTTTCAATCCTTTGAAGTAATGGCGGATATCACAGGCAAACGTTAACTTTTTTCAACACAACAACCACAGACTATATACATCAACAACAGACATCACTACAGACTAACAACACAAACTACAGACTTACGATTTTGCCGTTCACATCTACAAAGTCTCCCACGAGCGTCCTGAAAACACCACTTGAACAAGCCGAATTTTGTTCAGGCTTCAGAACTTAGACCATCTGCACAGACCTTTAGCATATCATCGCGAAGCAAATACTGCCGATTTGACATTTTGTCCGTTTTGGTGGCTAGGAGAAGCATTTGATAGCGTGGACCATCAGTCATTTTCAATCCCTAGAAGCGGTTCTGTGAAGGAAATACATCCGCCTAATCAAGGTCATCTAAATGACCCCCGTGCCTGAATACACTATACTCTGGGCCATAATTTTCTTGGACTAACAAACCGCGCGCGTCGATCTTTGCTTTGTACTGCGTCTACTGCAACACAATGGGGGCGCCCGTTTTGGCGGGAAGCGGGCGTAACGTTCTAACTGTCCCAAGAATTTATGAGCCAAGTATAGTGGAAGCACCATCCTTTCACAAGATGGACCAACGATAATGACTGGGACCCCCCTATGCATATACAGTAAAGGGACAGCCAGCAGGAGATGGATTGATGAAATCATAAGTTGGCAGTGTTACATGGGGGAGAATGGCTCAGGACAGACTGGAAAATGGATAAATCATGAGAGGCCTTCCTTTCAGCAATGGAGAGAACAGCTAGATAATATACCACCGTGTCTTCATATTAAGAATTGGGGCAGATCTCCCAAATCTGTTTGATCATAAACTTGGTGGCTCTTTAATTACCAAACTAATGATTCAAGACCCAACATCATGGTTAACTTTAAAAAACATTTTATTTTTTTTATTTTTTTTACATTATTGATTTAAAACCTTTTGGTTTAAGAGCGTTTTGTTTTTTTCGGATATCAGATAAGGAACACCTAAACGGAGTTCTTTAACCTCCTTGAACTGTTTTCCCTTAAAGTGGCTATTTAACGGTCAATAAGAGGACAAATACACTGAGCATTTCATAATTTTCTTGGCGCGAGGTGAGCACACGAAAGCATGGTGATGCCTTGTATTAGTTGAAATATAAGCAATCTACCTTTGAGACAGTTGTCTGCATGTTGACGAATGATTACCATCCAAGCCAATCTGACTTTGCATTCCCTTGCCCATTCCGCATGCCATCGGATAAATATATGTGGCCATTCTTTGCTTTAGTCAATTGACATACGCCCAGAAGAATTCTCCTAGGATGTAATAATGAAAAATATAAGATTAGAGTGTCTTCAAAGAAATCAGGTCTTGGGCAGCTGGAAGTGCTTGTTATTTTCATTTCTTTCATCGAACAAGATAATTACCCAAGCATGTATTTTTAAACGCGTCACAACGAGGCAGAACACAAATATATATGGTCGGTAATCGCGTCACAATATGCTTATTTGGCAAATACGGATTCGAGATTTGCGTTTTTAATTTGCTCCATATTGTTAATTAAAACATATATTTCAAATAAAACTAGTGGTAAATCGCAAAAATTAGTTCATATTTCAAAATATGTAATAATCACTTTCAATTTATTTAGTAATCAAAAAAAGATGTTAATACGGGGTCACTAATGTTAACATGACAAATAGCAAATTATCACAAGCGGCCTAATAACAATACGTCGCGAAAATACCTCGTTATGTGACGCGTTTGCGCAAATACGTCACTATGTGAAAAAACGACAAAATAACAATTCTACCGTAAACTGTAAAATACGTTTCATAGAAGTCACTATGTGCAACTGGCGTAACTTCAAAATGCCAATACGATGGCGTCGGCATGCGCAGTACCAAACAACCGTATATTCCCAATTTTCCCAAAAGTCAAAATGTCGAATACGTCCACTATGTAAGGCGGCCGACGATATGCTAAACCTATAACACCTACACACAAAAACATACACACATACAACCACCACACCTACACACAGACACACACCAGACACACACGCAGGGGAAACGAACACACCACACGACACGTGTTGCACACACACACACAGCAAACTATAGTCGGATTTTTTATGCGGTCCTTCATATAAAAAAAGTTTTCGAGGGCGTGGGCGACGATTCCTTTGTTCTGAAGTTTTTGCATGCTTACCCATCAATACAATAGAATTCGATGTCACGATACCGGATCAGATGAAGGCATAATAAAATGTCCTTTTCTCACGAAGCAATGGTTACAAGGCAACCTGCACTGCATAAATTCCAAACAATAAACTTGAACAACTCTGAAGCATTCAACATAACAAAATGATATGAATAGTTATATGACTAACCAAATCTATTTTAACGTCCATAAGGAATATTAAAAAATCTGATACGTTTACATTATATTCGTCTTGTTCCAGGAAATTATCCAATTGGGCCCAATCATTTCCTATATAAGTTATTTAAGTTTTGGTCAGTCATAACAAACTACAATACTACTGGCCTAACCCCCTCTTCACCACCAGCCTTGAATGTTTCATGACACTTGTTTAGCCGTTCTTTGCTTGACACCAAATAAAGGAATCGATAGCGTATCTCAAACTTTACGACATCTGTTCAATTGCATCTGTATGACGCCTTTAGAAGTTCGATACAAAAAAGTTCATGTACAATGGGTTAAATCATCTTACTATGTTGAAGCATATTCTGTAGAATTCTCAAAAAATATTTTTAACATTTTTAAGTTATTGGTCTCAACCCTCCCCATCCACATTGAATTCGTACCATCGCAATATGCTTTTACTGACAGAATAAAAATCAGACTTAAGACCAAAGTCTGGTATTTCGACACATTGACATGTACACTACTAATGTTTCAATCACTACTTTTTGAGGAAAGCGATGGATTTTTTTTCCCATTTCTAGAATCCATCTAATAATTCTGTTGCTCTGTTCTTTCAACGTCACGGCCCCCCCCTGCTGGCTAGGAGCACGTCTTGGCGATAATACATTCTCCCAACAACAACCAGCCCTTCATTTGATCAAGTTGATTTGCCACTCCAATTACATATTCAACCCGTTCAATTCACGACCTTGATAGTACAGCTTAGTACACGAGAAGCGCAATAAATATTTCTCCTGCGGTTAATCACTGAAGGTCGAAGCGAGAATTTCTCCTTTGTGATGAAAATATGAGCGCAGAATATGATAGAAGTAGACGACAAACATTACAATTCGTCCTGACTTCAGTTGAACTAATCGTAATATAACTTCTTTCACTTGCCTAAAAGGTCGTTTCTGAAGTTTAACCACAACTTTGTCAGCATAAAAGCAAACGTGTTTGTTCAAACTACTCTGGTCTTCAAGTAAAGATAAGAATGCCACTGTTTTAGACTGCTTTCAAAAGATTTGTCTGGCTGGCACTGAAATGGTTTTCACCGTACCCGAGAAAACAATTAATAGTTGACGTACGAATATTTTAGCTTTTTATTCGGTAACGGAAATATCCTTCGGGCTGGTCTTAATATGTAAAGAGGGTACATTTTCTATTTAATAGCATCATGACAGTTTTCAACAGATCTGACCCGAATTTGGTAACTTTTCCAATCCATCAGTTACCATATGCTCGAATGAAAATGCCTGCGACTGGATAGCTTGGAGGTTTAATTTTGTTCCAAGCCACCGAGCAGTAATATGTCACTGGCGTTCCACTATTTCTCTATATATTTACAAAGAAGAATTGAGTAAAAAACATCTCCCAGCTTGAGTAAAATTATAGTCACGATATATTTTGAACCTATCCATGAGTAAGGTTTACTCAATTGTTACTATATTTGAAACCTTTTAATCACCATTTTTAAATGTAAATTACAGGCAAGACCCAAATCTCTGAGTCGGCCCTTACCTACTATATCTATTATGTTGCACATTTTGAAAGAGCTTAGACACATTATTAGAAAAATGGGTACGGGCCACGTTTACCATAAGCAATACATTAGCGTGATTTTTATTGCACGCAGAATGCCTAGTAAAATCAAATTTTTTATTTTTCTTTTACATTTTTTACGTGAAAGGCGAGTGTTTGACTGGAGAGAGAATCACACCCGCGCCCGCGCCGTCCTTCGTCAACAAAATCAAAGACGCATTAACATCAAATCCAGATTAAATACTTTGACGGGAGTTTCCGTACGGTGACCATCTGACAGACTGGACACAATTTTTCTGACACCTTATGAATTCGGAAACATTAACGGAATAACCTGTGCTTTATTCCTGAGGGTTTTCCGGATTCAAAGTGGCCAGAAAAAGATTTGGGAAACCACAAGCTTACGAATCTTTAGACTTAGAAGCAGACGTCATTGTCAATTTCAAGACGATGGCCCAAGGAAGATGAAATCTTGCAACGTTAGAGTCCATATATGAACGCATGGCCACTGAAAACGTAAGTTTTCACCTCCCTAACAACTTACTCCATTTGAGAGATGAGTTGACAGTGCATGACGGTCTTGTTCAACAGAAGGAGAAGAGTTGTCCCATACCTAAACACAGCAAGCAAAGAATGCTGATACAGCTCCAAATCACACACTGGTATTGAGGCAACATTGAGAAGTAGGGCAAATACAATACGTTGTTCTGGCTCATAATGACTACGAAAAAAGATATTAATCTCCAGGTATAAGATATTTCTGGGTTTTCGGAAAAGATAGTAACACAGTTATGAGAAAATGAAAGCACAATTCAGCAGGTACGGACTACCAACGTGGTCATATCAAGATCAGCCAAGCAAGTAATTTGGGAACTGAATTCCAAAATTTGCCAAGCAGGTGAAATTTCAGCACCGTTTCCTCACCGTACCATCACCAAAGTAATGTCAGAGCGGAGACAGAAGTTAAATCTGCCAACCGTGTTACGCAAAACAGAGTTTTTTTTGTTATCTTCCCACCTCAAAGAGGTATAGCTATTGCCTTTATATTTCAAACACTTTGTTTTTTCATAAACAATGCTTACCACATTCATATTTCAGCTATTTTTATAGAAGTTTAATACATTAGTTGATAATCAAGCTCACTTCACAACATGATTCGTTTTGTTACATAGTGGATTGCTTCAGTTATATTCCAAATAATCTTGTATCTCGCAAATTCATTGTACTGAAATTTCTACTCTTGGGGTTGTTTTGAAGATTTGGTCACAATATCATAAAACAGTTTGATTTCCTGCATAATAATTGGTTATCTGAGTGTTTTTTTTTTGTATCATTATAAAGGATTTTTAGATTTGGAAATAGAAACCGCAGACTAGCAAATCAGATATTGCATAATGCATAATTCTGTTTGTTAATGTTTCCATCCAAGTACAATTTCTGTCAAGTAGATTGTATATAATGTATAATAAGTCTGTGAACTTGAATTATATATTTTTTTTTCAAATTCAGACAAAACTGTAGCATTGTAGTTACATTTTACAAACAAAAAATGATCCATATCATCTATTGGATTACAGAATTCAGACATTTGAAGCTAAGAATTCATGATGTAAATTCTTTTATACAACAATTTGGTTATACAATTTAATGAAATTGTCCCATCTGTTAATACGAAAGCTTACTGACGTGTTTTTCATTTCGATTACATTTAAACATAGTACGTGACTTTTTGTCAAGTACATAAGTATCTTCATTTTAATACGACTTTTATTTCGTCGGAATAGCGACGTATAGACTTATGTAGTCAACCTGTTTGTAACAAACCATTATTTATTCGGAATTTCAGACAAGAAATAATCTATTACTGTTTATTACCTGTTTTAGACTTACATTCCCTGCTTAATCATGCTTTGTAGAAAGTCTTTTCCATCTGTGTCGATACGTTTTCCCCCCAAATGATATCATTTCAACATTCAATCAACCGTATCAAATCTTTTTCATTCAATAATCATTATTTTAAAATATCGTAATGAAAATTGGATTTTCCTCTGGTCTGACATTATGAATACGGTGCTTTGCTATCGAGACGTCGATGCATAAATGTTAAATCCCCATATGGTTCCAAAGTTTTTTAATGATTTTTTTCAGATTCCATTCTCATTCTCTACATTCTAGATATCCACTTTATTACGTAGCATTACTTGAATCCGACGTCTATCATTTGTAAGCCCCTTCTTGTCATTTGTTGTTAAACTACACTTTCTTTAACTTTTCTCTGCTAGAACCCCACAAAAAATTGTGAATCATTTATTTCCCATTTAAAACGTATTCGGTTATTTTAATACAATGCTGGCTGTACAAAATTTGTGACTATAAGCAGATTTTTAATTGCAATTTCTTCCATAGCTACGTCAGTTTTCTTGTTTTCCAACGGTTTAGAACGTTTGGTAGATTGGTTTAATTTCGACTCCAATTCAAATGTTCAATTTGACAACAATTTTTTCCCAAAATATATTCCAGCAGGCTTTTTATAATCAGGTTCATTGTCGCACTTGATTGCATTATATGGTTAATAGGATGTACTTGCCTAGATAGACACCTTCTGTTTTTGTTATTAATTCATGTGTTCCATATACCAGGCGCTAAATCTATCAATTTCGTTTAGCACGTATGAGATCCGACAGAACATATTGCAACGAAAATGGTAGTGGTCATCACCATTTGCGCATATTGATTCAATATCTAATATCGGTTTATAATTGACCGTATAGCCTTTTACTATTGTTTGGTTGTTTTTTTATATTCAAAGACATGAATTCTGCCCGCAATAATGAACAAAAGTGCAGATAAGGTTACAACCTTGTCTCTATACCTCGATTATATCAAAAGACTTAGATAACCCTCCATTCATTCCTATACACTTTAATATGATTATAACTGGTTTTTCAACCCACTTTATAAAAGTTCTCCAAATCACAACTTTTTCAAAAAGACACTTTCACTAAGAAGGCAAACTCATGGAATCGAAAAGCATTATGAAAATCTATAAAAGAATGGCAGCATCGTTTTCATGTTTCTTACAAAAGTTAAATAATCTTCATGATCTCATTTTTACCACTAACGACCTTTAATTACCCGCGAACCCGCATTTGATCTTCGCTAATTAATTCTTGATGACTCTTTTTGAACTCTTCTTGACGGACAGCTGTAATCTTTTATAATCATATTTAACAGTTATGGTCCCCTTAGTTTGTCCTATTGACATTTTTTATCCCCTTTCTTATGAAAGTAATTTCATAATGCCTCGTCTTTGTGAGAAGGACATTTCCCCCGTCAAAAAACTCTCATTAAGTGAATCATACAGGGTCTTTGATGCTTTGACAACATCCCAAAGTGTTTATAGAATTCTGGCGTTAGGGCCATCACAACCGGCGAACTTATACTTCTGATGTAAATCTTTGGTCCTCATCCATGGTCAATGGACCCTCACATAAAACATTATCATCATTTCGTCGACTCTTCTGTATTGCAACATAGCTATTAACAGTGATTATATTGATGTATTTTGGAAGGCGTATAGTTAGAATAATAATCACAGGTTTTCATTAAGCAGTCCATCAATATTTGTAATTCGTTTTCCCTTGTTTGAGTTGGTTCTACGATTGATTTTAACTGATTGTTATTTTTTCTCTACTCCCATAAAATACGTTGAATTTGTCTCTCCTTCTTCGATGCCATTTTACTCGAGATCTAATAATGCACCTTTCGTCATTTGTCTTTGTATACTTTCCAGTCCTCTGTTTGGAATTCCCTATCCAATGAAGTTTTAGATTTGACTCACCCTTTCAAATTTTTCTTAAAGTTTTTACAAATCTTTTTCTACTTCAAAGATAATATCATCTTTTTACTTCGCTTTTGATTTACAGTACCCGATTGTACATTCTTAATTCTTATTTCATTTTCCCCAGTAAGTTTGTTTGACATTTGAACGGTTTTTACATTCCTTTAATGCACTCTCCTTCAATAATATTTGTTAGTTTGTAATTTGTAAGTTTCTGTCCTTCAAAAGCGAGAGTTTGAACTTCCAATCCAAGGACCATTTTTTACTTGACCAACTTAGTCTTAGATATACACGTTATGATCGATTTTATGGATGGTGCTTATAATCTGTAGGCCATCAGAACCTTACTAATTAAATGTTTTGTCATCAACATAGTCCAACCTTGAGTGTAAATTTAGTGAGAGTTGACGCCATGTAAATTGTTTCTATTACCAATTTTTCTCCAGAATCCACAATTTACCTTGTTTCATTATTTTTTTTTCACAATTTGCTTTCAACATTTTTATTTTATATTCATGTAATCTTTACCTTCTAATCTTGCCCTCCAATGACCAAGAATGGCGGGATTTCTCTTATCCAAAAGTTTTCTTGAAGAAAAGTTCCCTATTTTTTTAATTGGGTGGGTGCATATACATTTAATTAAAGTAAAAGGGGTCTCTTGAATTTCTAGATTTAACAAAATTTTTCCTTCCGTCTTCAGCAATACATTGATTTATGATTTTAAATCTAGAAACACTGCTTTTATAAATTATCGACACGCCTCTGCTAAGGTGGCAGAGCAAAAGACTAAAATTTAACCATCCACGTAAAGCTTAAATAATTTTCTAAATCTTTGTCTAAAAAGTCTCTCTGAAGGAGACAAATATCCCGCTTTCTGTTGACAAATCCAATATTGATAAGATCCCGTTTTTGTTTGTTTATTAGACCTCTAACATTAAGAGAGACTATTATGCCATGGTTTTTGGTCAGTAGCATGGGATATTTAGATCACTTTCAGGCATAGTTGCAAATAGTTAATCAAAATTTTTTTAAACAATTTTTTTTCTATGATTTGAACAATCTGATATATCATGTGCAACATGTGGCACCATATTTTACCATCACCCACAAGACTACTGTGTCATATTTACATGCCTAGCAAAACATTAACCTATGGATGTTTATAGTTCATGCAGTTTCATGTCCTTTTGATGCTTTGCTTCTCGCCTTCCTCTCTTTTCACCTTCTGTCCTCTTTGCCCATCTGTTTGCTCTGGGTTTGGTGAGGGTGCACAAGCACTTAGCTTGATTACTGTGGGGTTTTTTTCAGAAGCAGAACTCATTTGCAGAGTTTATATGAGGATTCTTCAGGTTTCAGTGTCACGGGCATCTGGCCATCAGATGGAAGTTCTGTCCTCAGTGAGTCTGCTTTGACACTTTCTTTCCCTGCTTCTACTAGCCTGACTTGACAAGGGAGAAAGGGGTTTTGTCTTGGTAATTTCAATTTTCCCAGGCTTGAGTTTTAAATAGCTTTGTGCCCTAGCGCTTTTGCATTGTTTTTTTTCTGCATCTGATTTGTCACTATCTTTACTCTGGTGTTCCCTGCACATTGGTTCTTGTTTGATCTCGGCTCTCTTTGTTTTCACTTTGTCTTTCTAAGTATCCTTAGTTCAGGACAGGCCTGGGAAGTTGCTGACTTCGAGGGCATGACTCATCAGTGTGACCTTCCTTCTACATACTTGTAAAACAGAGTTTGCCAATTCAACCCTACTTAGACCTTACTGGTTACAGTAAATGCTCCTACAGATAGAAAAACGGCTGTGCAGATACTTATGCAAAGAGCACCAAATCCCTCTTGCCACTACGGACAAATTATTAAGCCAAAGTTTCCAAACATTGATCAAGAACGATTACAACAGAAGAACACGAACAAGTTTACAGTAAAACGCAGAAGACATACCAAAGTTGAAACAAGGAGATGTAGTAAGCGTACAACCGAGAGTACCAAAGACTGAAAAACAGCACAAATACCCAAGGCAGAGGCATTCGAAGTTACCCGGTGATAAACTGAAATTGGTGTTGTCTTGAAAAGAAACAGGAAATATCTCGGAAAAGCAAAGAACAATACAAGAGAAAATTTCCAGAAAAACAGAACTATGATGATGATGAACGACCACTGTAGAAACTGGAACAAAACTGATCCTCCCAAGCAAGATGGCATCGAGTGCGAAAACACACCGCAAGCGAGCACACAACCATCCACCAGCCAAGTAGAAAAACCATCTACGAGCAAACAATGACCATGTTCCAGTAAAACACGATCAACTGCACGACCAGAAAAACCAAGTAACCACCAGAGCTGGGCGACACCCAAAATTCCAAGATATCTCAAAGTCAATGCTCGCTGAATAAGTTACACGAAA